>JAMKCH010085258.1:0-69698 GCA_023653785.1 Ophioderma brevispina
TTTCTTGTTCCCCTCTTCCCTCACTCCTTCAGTTCCTCCTCCTAGAAACTGACGTCAGGGTTAGGGTTATAGATGGATTGGTGTATTCTGTCCATCTGTATGTCCATCCATCCATCTGTATGTATATCCATCCATCTGTTTGTTTGTCAACAATTCAGTTATTTATTCTCTGGGTTTAGCTCGGTTTCTCTCAAATGGATTGCTTGCATAAGATCATTGTTGGGTTTGATATAGGGTGAATGCTGGGAGGCTGATAATCGCGGAATGCCCTCACAATTGCACAGTAACCACAAATTGCTGACAATGTAATTTGATAATGGATATTTGAAATGGGCAAAAATATAATATGGTGAAAATAAAGCATTTCACAGCAAGTAGGAAGAGGCTCTTTAATGTTGTTGACAGTCATGTCAGAGAGTGAGCAAGGAACAGTAAGACATGTATAAAATTACCTTTCACATTTCCGTATGACGTCAGTGGTTCGTCCAATAATGACTGCCGACAGCAGACATGTCCAGTATCTACTAGCAATAGGGTTGTCAACTTGTACTTGGTGAGCAAGGATATTACAGTCTATAGCTTTTTTGTTTTGCAGAACTTATTTTTAGTTATTTTGACTAGAGAACAGGGTAATTGCCCCTAAATTAGAACACATGAAAATTTGTGTATTGTGTATCTCATGGAGATGCTGTTGACCATTCTTATTCAAGACTAAAATCTAGGGGAAAATAGTTGGAACACTTTCCATTATTTTGTTAAATGTTTGCTCAGATCACATTTTGTTTTGACACCTACAAGTCATGGCACTATTCTCACAATTCGTGTTACGGCGCGCCATCAACAAACGCCTCAAAGAGGTGATGTTTTCCTGATGATCATTGGAAAAATTTGACATCCAGATCCCACATAATACAAATATTACACAGGACACATCACTGATCATTTAGTTTGTCAATATAATGGTCGGTTGCGAGCGATTGCACACTAAAGTGGCTATTTATAATTAGTAAACCCTTTGATTTCTTTTGATCACACAAACTCTTTCATTGAGCTGTTTTCAACATAATAATCACACTACTTGCATGTCCAATGGAAGTTGGATGGTGATGTCCTGGGGGAGGGGGGTTCTCAATATTTTTTGGGGTAGGATTTCAAAAATTGAGCCTATGATTTGAGGCCCAAAAAATGGGGTCTCCGGAACTAGGTTTTTCCGAAAATGTCAGACAATAAGCTGCGATTTCCCTCAATTTCCTCAAGAAAATTTGGTAAAACATGGCTTTGGACATGAAAAGTAGGGTCGCTGGAACTGAAATAGTCCTAAAATGGGGGTCACTGGAACTGAAAAAGAGCCTGAAAATGAGGGTCTTATAGGTGGCACATACTTCCTCCCAGTGTGAGAACTCCCCCTCCCCTGGGGGCGATGTCGACTCTTGCGATCAACAATTGGACTGGTAAGGTTAACCACTGTATTGTGAATTGCAAGAATTGAATCCTTCCCCCGACTCTGTCTGCACTTTCCACCGCAAACAAGGCTGCTGACGACATACATTACTCGGACCATTAGTGAAAGGAGGCAAGGAAGTCTCAACATTCCTCCCTAGTAGAAGGGCAGTGACATGAAATCCAAAAAGTTTTGATGGCATGATTTAAATCCATGAATTTGGGTATCAGAAGAAAGTTCATATATTTCTCTTTACCTAAAGTGAAACTTTAGGCCCAGAAATGTTGCCTTTTCAAATATGTTCAAACATTATGACAACTCTCCAACGTGTTGACTGCGTTAATTACACACACTGTCTGATTTAGTAGACTTTTTTGCCTACTTATCTGTCCACAAACGGCTGGACAGATTCAAAGGGATTAGCATCGATAATGCTAGAGAATCGAAAAATGTGGAAATGCATTTTTTTTAAACTTATAATCATTTTGTATCGGGGATAAGTGTGTACAATTTCCATATAACTGCTTTAATTGTAGAAACAAACCACCAAATAGTGAAAAAATGAAGTAGTTGAGGAAATTAAGGTCTCCCGTAACTAGACATCAGTGATGGCATCTCAAAGTCTACACTAACAGCTGATTGTGGTTATAACATACAGAATAAACAAAGATCAATCATGTTGTGTTTGAGGTAAAACTGTATCAGCATCGTTCCAAATTATCGCTTAAATCTGGGATATACACAGGGAAAAGCCTTTTTGATCAAAGTCGGAATTTTGATACTCACATAATAGAAATTACAGAATAAGATAAAAAGTACTACCTTGATCTTTAAGGTACATGGGGTGGGGATTTCAAGTCGGCCACTTGCAGGTTATGTTTCCATGCCAGTAACAAAAATACAAACTATGAATTTTGATGATTTTTTCGATGATCGGAATAGCAAATTGCTGCTACTCCCTTTAACTCAAAATTGGTGGTGTATCGAGAGAGAATTGGACTTGTTGCTCCATCTTCACAAAATAATTACAACTCATGATCAAATGACCACACGACGCAAGGTAGAATAATAACACAATTGCTAGATTAATTTTTTCCGTCATGAATGTTTGACTTGTATTTAACACATACACGTCGACTATGAAGAGGCCCTGTTGCTTTGCCATCGCAAATTCAACAGTGATTGTTTAGTCTCACGCGTCCTCACGATCATGTGCGTGAGGATGCCAACACACCGCATGACTTGCTAGTAGCTTCACATTGCAAACACGCGTCCATTACAATATGTAACATTCCCCTTTTATTTTCAAAGATTTGTGTAAACTTGCACAAAATACAGATAACGTCACATTTCCCTTTTCCAATGATTGGGTCCACCCCACCTTTAAATATCTACTGAAATGTTTACTTTGTCAACCTTGTGGGGAAAACTCTCTGCAATAATATAATAATAATGATACTACAGTTTATTCTGAATTAAAAGGACACCTGTCTACTAATGACATAATTTTTAACAATGTCTACAAAACTGGTTCATTTTAACACTGATGACTAAGAAAAATAAAATTAAAAAACACCTCAAATGCGACCACTCAGTTCCCCTACCATTTGTACATAAATTTGAAGCACCGAGCCTTGTGTACACTTGCATGACAGCAGCGACTACAGGCACTACTAACGGAGAAACCGTACTCTCTTCCGTTATATTGATAATGCTAATGAAATTGCTTGCGTACTATATACTTGACATGTTTAAGGGGGTTTCTTTCAGTCCGGGCTATTTATAGCATACACTGATATCCATCTATCAGGAGGCTGGTTTATTAACCAGAGGTCTATGAACATCCATTGTAACTGCATAATTAATTACTATCTAGTTATGCTATCTGTGAATCTTCTTGTTGTCATCAGTAAAATTTAGTTCTGCCCAGTAGATTGCAGCAATTGGAATGCTTGGCACTTGTTTTAATTTCTTGTTATTATCAGAAGCAGTGTTAGATTAAAGGTGCATTCATGGATGGAAAAATACCACTGGGTCATAATTAAAATTTCCCTCCAAATGGCAGAATTTCCCTCCCTAGTGGCAAAAATTCCCTCCAGAGTGGCAGAGTTTCCCTCCAATTGGCAGAATTTCCCTCCAGAGTGGCAGAGTTTCCCTCCAGAGTGGCAGAGTTGGTCAGGGCCTCCAGATTGGCGAAATTTCCCTCCAGAGTGGGCAGAAGGTTGTTAGTCCTCCAGAGTGGCAGAATTTCCCTCCAGAGTGGCAGAGTTTCCCTCCAGAGTGGCAGAGTTTCCCTCCAGAGTGGCAGAGTTTCCCTCCATAAAATGAGTGGCGAATTTTCAACCCTCCAGAGTGCAGAATTTCCCCCATAGTGGCATATTTCCCTCCAGATTGGTAAAATTGTCCCCTCCAGAGTGGCAGAGATTTCCCTCCAGAGTGGCAGAGTTTCCCTCCAGAGTGGCAGAGTTTCCCTCCAGAGTGGCAGAATTTCCTCTCCAGATTGGCAAAATTTCCCTCCAGAGTGGTAGACTGTTGTCCTCCAAGGTGGCAAATTTCCCTCCAGAGATGCAAAATTTCCCTCCAGAGTGGCAAAATTTTCCACTATTTCTTATGTTTTCTTTTCTTTCCGGGGTTGATTCTTCAGGAATTTTTCAAAGCTGAGTTCAGGATTTTTTTATTTCAAATTTCCACAACTTTGTTTAATTGTCAGCCAATTCTAAGCATTTTGGGTCAATTTTAGCACTGTTTTTTCAGATATTTTTGGACAAAATTCAGGTATGTTTTCCCACAAAACTCAAATCACAAAGCGCCTATTTTTTTAAGACCAACATTCTTTCTAAATGTCAAAATCTCCTGGTAACAAGGCTCCTGATTTTCCCCACTTTTTCTCTTCCAGGCATGGGTGCACTGGTATACTAAACCTTACTGGTGCCAAATACAGGTAGCCAGTTTATGCTATTGTTTGACTGGTATGGGCCATTTAGTGACTCTACAGCCTGGTGACCCTGATTGATTCGTCAGTCTTTGGTAATAAAGTGCCAGCAATCACATGCACTTTATTCTGTACAGCCTGCTGAATTCATCAGTGTACCAAATGGCCCAACCGGTTATCAAACCTCCTCCCTATTTTGCAGGTGGATTGGAATGAGGCATATTTCAACATTGGGATTCCATTTAATTTAGTGACTGCAGGTTTAAAGTAATCTTTGATTACTAAATACCTTTTTTCACTGAGATGAATGTCATTTTACAGGCAATTTTTTAAAGTACAGTGATTCCCTTGAAAGAGTTCAAAATATTGGAAATTGTACAGGAACAGCCCACAAGTGAAGGATAGGTCTCTAAATTCTCATAAATTACTTTTTTCAACCAAGAATAGACAGAAGGAAGAAAACGACATTGTCCAAAGATATGAATCTCTATTCAATTACATGTGTAGTAAGTGTCTGTTTGGACAGTAATGACTAAAATATCCAATTTGACCCCTTATTGGGTGCTTTTGGTCTTAATCATTTGCAGGGTAGTTTAGGATACCGTACTGTTACAGATTTGCAAAAATCAGATTCTTGAGATTTTGATTTTCTGGTAGTTGGGCTTTAAGAAAAGAGATACTTGATAGAGTGCGAATGCTCATTATTATACTTTTTGGCACTTCGAATCGGCTTACGCTGTTTCAGGAAAGTCTGTGAATAAAGAGAACTCCTTTGGTTTAAGTTAACACACGGCTGCAAAAAAACTGCCATAGTAAGAAAACAATTAAAATTTTTGGAAGTAAACCTTGAAATTCCTCGCCACCCTGGTATATGTATTAGCATTTGAAATTGTCGCAACACACTTGCACATGCCGCACAACACTATCCAAATATCGTTTTTCATTATAGATATCAGATTTACCATTTGCCCTAATTTTAAAGGATTTTTCTAGAAATTAATCTTCTCAGTCAGGTGCTCTGGTTTACCAGAATTTTGTTCAAATATATTTTTGATCAGTCAAAGTAATATCCTTTTGCAAACTGAATCTGTGTTCCAAATGTCATCAAATGGAGATTTATGTCCAAAAATTAAGAAATTTTAAAATTTAACATATGCAAATGTAAAATTTTTTTACGACAATATTAGGTGGCTGAATTGAGGCCACGTCTCAATTTTGGTGAGTTCCCTGGACCAATCATTCGCTAAACTTTCGGGTACCATGCTCATGCGTAGGACTGAAACACCCCGTTGGTGCGCGCTGCCTAAGGCAGGAAGACACATAGGGATAACTTTGTCCACGTTGTTGTTGATGTCTGTGGTCTGTAGTTGCGAAAAAGGGTTAAAATTTGCCTGTAATATCCTCTACTTTGATGGATTTAAACCAAATTGGGTCAAGGTGCAACATGGCATCCCCCATTGTTGATGAGGCAAAGGTCACATGCCAAGGTCAAAGGTCACATGCCAAGGTCACAGGTCAGTGAGAATCAAGTTGTAAAATAGGCCTGAAAATGTAAAAATGACCTCATTGAAACTGGAACCAAACTTGATCATAGGTGAAACATGGGATCCCTCATTGTGATGCGTTCAAAGGTTCCACATGACCGAGGGCAAAGTCATGTTAGGTTAAGTTGAAAAATGTAAAAATTGACCTATCTTGAAAAGTTGGTTCAATTGGAATCATAAAAATTGGTTATGGAGTTCACATGCAAACCCTGCATTTTGTTTGAGTCAAAGGTCATGTATCAAGGTCCCCCCAAAAGATCATGTTAGGGTGACTATCATTCACTAACCGTGCCGGCAGGCGACACAAGCGGCCGAGGACCGATGTATTTTTGCGTATTAAGTGAAAAAAATCACCCCTTGTATCGGCAAAAATCACAATTTTTCATCATCATCGTCATCATAATCATCGTCGTCGTCACTGTCATTGTCATCACCTTCATCGCCATTGTCATAGTCATCTTCATTGTCATCTTCCATCTGTACCTTCATCTCCCCATCATGTTCACTGTCATCTTCAATTTTAATCAACTGAGATATCAACATCAAAGCTTGTCATCTGGTGATATCAGAATTGCAGGTTTAATTTGTCAGTAATATGATTTTAATGCTAGGGGATTTATTTTGTCCACAAGAGCACATTTTACAGTTTGGAATTCTACTGCTATTTTGGTTAATACCATATGCCACATTTTTGGTGTAAAATGCATTAAGGTTAATTTTGATAATCACTTCATGTGCATCATTTGTACTTAAAGGTGCTTGTTCCGATCGTATTTGAGACCCCCCTGATTTAACCGGAAGTAGTATGAATTTTTATATCAGATGAAAGGTCGTATTTTTCTCATTGTCTTCCTGAAATTTCAGCTTTGAAATCCATTTCTTTCCCAAGATACGTGCAAAAAAACTGCTGTTTTAGTGGTTAACCATCAATATTAACACGGTAGTGAATAGGGCTTTGCACTATGCATTATTGCGTCTAGCATCAAAACCGCAAGCTTGCTTCCCACGGTAATTAGTGGGCAGCTTGTGCAAGTGTAGGGCTTTCATATCAAGTAGAAAACACTACAGACAAAAATTGGAACAAGCACCTTTAAGACTGATTTGCCTTCAAATTGGATTCTTGGAGTTCTTAATGTTTTCCTGGAGTGCCCTCATGATCAAAATTCCCAAGATACAACGGCACTACACGTGTAGTAGCTTACAGCCTCCCAGCCACTTCATCGGATTACACCTTGCTGATGCATCCATTAATACAGGCCAAGATCATGTATTACACCTTTATAATGAAAGCCATGCCCGACGGCCACCTCCGCTCCGCAATAAGGTCTATTGAATTATTGCACATTATTGATTCACACGCTCATATATGTGGTCAAGATCAGATATTACCCCTTAAATTGGCACCTTGCTGTGTGTAATGGACTTAATTAAAGTGTCAGTTTTCAACCTGGTTCTCATATAAGCAGCGGCCGGTGAATGCAGCATGCTAAGTGAACGTTTCGGCGAGTTGTTGATGTACCCACCTCCACCTTTGGGGGGTGAACATCGTTTAAGAATTTGCACATTTTGAGCGCTTCAATAGAAATCTCCTTAGGGGAGTGTGTAGGTAATTTATGAGAAGAGGTTGGAGATATACATTCTTAATAAGCAGACCTACTTTTTGAACACTTGGGAGAGGGGTGAAAGTTGACCTTTTTTTTAATGTCCGAAAATTGTGATAAAACAATATTTTGGAGAAACCTGGGTCTAGTACTGAATAGCTACAAGGTGAACATCAGCAACAAATTCCACATCATGGAGTATTTTAAAAGATGTCTCCTGGAGTGGGAGTGTAGGTATTTGGGAAAATACAAAGTGTGATTACTCTCATATGCATAAGTTCTGTAAATTAATGTTTTCTTTGAATGTAATTTTTGTTATTGGTACTGTGTTTATTGATTCCATCGTGTAGACTTGTTGACTTGTAAGTGAATGGAAATCATGTGGAAGCAGTTCTGTTATGATCCCTAGTGTAGACAAATTACCCTGGTTGCTGGTAAACGCTCATCATGGACATTATCTCTTTAATAGAAGTTTTGGCACGAGCCTACGATTTATTCAGCCTTGTATAACGTGATGATTAAAGTGACATTTTGATAGTAATAGTGAGATTGAAGGATGTTGTGGAGTGATCATAGCATGATCTAGCATTGTGAAGATTAGCTAAGATTTGGGGTAGGCCTATATAGACATTGATGTTCACCTGATATAACTATCAATTCCCATGGGATTGACCAGTCAGGTATGATAGGGTGTATGAAGAGAAGATATCAGTAGCTTCCCACAATGCATTGCTTCCATTGAAGTTTTTGTACAGGTAGTCATGTGAATCATTAGAGATTAAACACTTTTAAAATGCAAGTTTGTGATCAGTACTGTCAATTTAGCCATGTTTCATCACTAACGATTCACATCGGTACCTATACAAAAACCTCCTTTGGAAGCATTGCATTGTGGGAAGCTACTGAAATCTTCTCTTGGGTGTATGTATACATAGAACCATCCACATACTGGGCATTTAGCCTCTGGGAAAAACATCTCTAACAATAATTTTGGCAATGTTGTCATTGTGCAGTTACCCTGCTCTGCAAATGTGTTAACACTTTCCTGAACTTATTTGAATTGTTGAAATATTGATTACCCCTTCCCCCCACACACACCCACATGCATACACATGCACATGCACATACATGCACACACACATACATACACACACACACGCACACACACAAAACCCTTCACACAAAGGGAACGAACATCACAAAGCCATTTTAGTACTAATGTTTTCCGAACAGAGAAAGAACACAAAAGTGAGATCTGTGCACGCTATTGAATGGACAATTATGTAGGATCACACGATGTCATTATGGAATCATTTTGAAAACTTGGTGTACTGTATGACAGTGGCGTAGCTAGGATTTTCATGGGTGGGCCAGTGTCGCATCTCAACTGATAGAAAACGGGTAGAGTCCAGGAACGGCAAAGCCCCTGTGGGGGTCGAGGGGGGCGAAGCCCCCTGAAAGTTAGAGATTTATATGCTTTAAATGTCTTATGAGGGCTAATTCTTGCACAATTTTGTAAAATTTGCTGACCATTGAACTTTAAACCTAAACTTTGCCGGCAATCTGGCCTGCAAGTGCCGTAACCTGAATTCATCAAGTGAACCGACAGGCTCATCTCAACCGACGAAATCCAAATATTGGGGCCAACGGCCCCCTGCCCCCCTCTGGCTAAGCCACTGCTGTATGATTTTGTTGTAACTCATCTTCTGGGCCAATTTATTTCAGACTGGGCCAAGGTGAGCACTTACAGACTGATCTAGCATCCACATTAGCTTGTATCTCAACATTTTCATTGGAAGTTGGAATGTCTATTTTTCAATTGCTTATCATGTAAACAACTTGGAAGTAAGTTAACATGAGAGGCATTTATAACACTAGCCATGTTCACACGGTCACAAAACTCCAAAGGTTTGAAACTCCAGAGGTGAAAATTAAATACAATTATTTTACTTCACTCCAAATTACGTCCACACGATGGCCAAAACTCTAAAATCATCCACCTGACCATTCTCCACCGCTTCTCATATCGGAGTGTAGACCGGAAGTCACCATACTGGAAGCCGTGCACTTTCGCACGTTATATTCAAACACAGGAAGTTGTCAAAAACGATGACCTTTTGAGGTCACCTCCGCTCACTATCCCCCGAAGCTGTGCACACGACACGACACTCCAAAACACTCCGGAGTGTTATTGGAGTTTGAGTTTCACCCCCCTAGTTTTTTAGGGGGATAAAACCCCGCTAGACCCTCGATAAAACTCCGGAGTTTAAACCTCCGAATGCGTCCACACGGCCAAAAACCCCGATCGACACTCCAGAGTTTTGAAACTCCAGAGTTTCAGCCTCCGTGTGGACACGACTTATGACACTAGGCCTAACTGTTCACTGATGTAATGTCAAGGTCTAACCTTCAGTGTCTTGTGGATACTGCCGAGTGCCCTGAACGGTATCCAAGGAATGCTTTTACTCTGACTTGAGTGGTTAATTTAGTACTTCAAGAAGCAATATAGAGCCAGGCATAAGGTGTATAGGCATGCAACTGTGATACAGTTCTGATATCGCCATGGGTTTTCAAAACATCACAAATCAATTAGGGATTCAAACATGTTACAGAGTGGTTCATCACAAATCAATGACGATGCATCTGTGCGTCCGCATATTTTATCCCTCTCGGGTGGCTTTCCCTTTCAACAACGAAAATCCTTATGAAAACTTATTAATATCATGTATAGAAGAATGTAATTATTCTCACTATAATACTAAAAATGTTCCCAGTTCGAAAGAGATCTTTCCTCGTAATATATTTTAGCAAAATCTAAAGCAAAACACCCTTGCTCAGAGTTCCAAACGTGACGAACAGTGCGCCTACTTGAGCGTACCATGTAAACGCACTTCTGTGAACACTGCGCCATGTGTGGTGCACTAATTTGCATATCAACTGTGGGTTGATAACGAATCAACAACGATACGCTCCTGTACAAGGAGATACGGTGAGTTGTTGAATATGGGAATTTATGGATATTGATTTCTGACCTATGGGGTTATTTTCTACTGGCACAAACTGTGTCACATATTAATTATACAAGTAAATGTACATTTATTTGGTTTCTTTTATTTCGAGTTATTATTATATTTGATATTTCAACTTTATTTTTTGTAATCTAACACCAGAGTTGTTTCTTTGCTGGGCTATGGACAGACAATACATGTTATGTTACTGGGGAAAAAGCCATTATATGTAGCATACAAGACTAAGTGAAAAGCTGTGAAAGCAAAATGTAATAGACAAATGAACAAAATTAGGCAAAATTAAGCAGATCAATCAATTGACCATTTATTCATTCAACCAATGTACCAACCAAGACCCACTTCTGGCCTTTTGACCTCGGGATCTCCTCCGTAGTACTATTGCGTGTTTGTATGTGTCATTGTTGATTATGGAAATAAAGTTTTTGATTTATTTTGATTGACAACCAATTAATTATTCAAATAGCCATTCAACCATTCAACCAACCAATCCAACAACCATCCAACCAACTAGCCAGCCAGCTAATCAGTCAACCTACCCACCCATCACACACCCACATACCCAACCCAACTAAGGTACTCTCTAAATGTAAACAAGTGAAAATTTCACTCTCCAAAGGTGTAAAACTCTTGCAAACCACTCCAAAATGAGTGGTTTGTACTTTAAAGAGCAAATTTCCACTCAAAAAGCAAAAGTCACTCCAAAAAGTGTGGATTTCCACTCTTTTTCTATGTCAAAGATAATCAAGGCATTAACAGCAGTTATCTAATTAGTAACGCTGATGGATTGGTGCCAAGATAGCGATTAACCTCCATTTTGAAGCTTTGGAAGTCCTGGTTTGATGGTACATGAGCAGGAAGGGCATTATAAGTACTATTATAAGCCTACAGAGAATGGGAGAAATGATCTTCTGTGGGAGGCCAAGTTGGACCTTGGGATTTTCATCTTGTCCTTTGTTTAACTCATCAAAAGTAGTTGCCCTTCATTTAACTCTTCAAAAATAAAATATCTGAGTTTGGAGTAGTAGAGTACTGTATAAAGATTTAAATCCTGTAGTTTGGATTAATATGTGATGTCCCTGTGATGTGTATTAAAATATCCTTGCAGGCTTAACTCCTACGCCTCGTACTTGTTATGCCAAATTAACGGTTTATTTAAGTTGTCATGAACTTGTCATAATACTGTCTTACACTTGTGACATTACCCTTCCTTACAAAATAGAACTAATACAAGTGTGTACTAAATTATGATAAAAGGTAAAAGCAATTAAAAACACTATCAGTGATTTATCCGAAGACTCAAAATATTTGAATTTGCAGGAATAGCATAAAAGTGAAGGATAAGTCTGCAGAATTCCCATAAGTTACTTTTTTTCCGACTGAAGAATTGACAGAAAAGGAAGAAAAATGCAGTGTTCCAAGATATGAATATCCATTCATTTACGTGTTGTAGTAAGTGGTCGTATGGACAGTAATGACTGAATATCCGATTTTGTCTTTATTAGGTTTCTTTCAGCCTTAGCACTTGTAGGGTATATTAGGATACCTATACTTGTTTTTTTCAATTGTCTGATTTAGCAAATCACTGATAGTACCTTTAAATTTCCTTGAACCATAAAATCTGTTTTGTCCTGGCATTCTAAAAGAAGACTTGTTCTGCAGTAGCATATAATTGCTAAGTTGTCAAATTTAATATAGACCAACATGCCAGTTAGTTTTCGATCACCATAATGATAATTTTGTGTTTCCTGTATGAACTATATGTTGTTGAAGGTCTCTATTTTCACAAGGTAGCAAGTTGATGCTTAAAATAAGAGAAACGATCATGCTAATTGTGTAAAATGTGCATGATGGGTGGTATCAGTACCAGGCACAGCAGCGTAGTCATGAAGGAAGTTATTGAAATTATGCTAGGCCTGTAGGCAGGTAGGTTCACAAAACTTTTGGGTTGATATATTGGAGGCAAGTCTAAATTTTGAACCCGGGTTGCTGTACCAGTGGATCTATTTTGTGTGGGTAATTTTCAGCTTGTCTTGCAATTTCTAGGTGTCATTTTACTTGTTTTTAAATTCGCTGTTTTCAGCACCCTACATAGACTTGCACAAAAATAAGCATTTTTGTTGTTCTAATTTCGCACTTGCTGCAGAAGTGAGCAGAAGTGAGCAAAAATTAATGTACATGCCACTTTTAAAGTCCATCCGAATAGAGCAATTTTCATTGTAACATACTCTGAACGTCTAATAGGTCAGATAATCCCCACCCCCCCCCATTTTAATGGCCACCATTTGGAATCATGGTGAAAAAAGCATTCAAATGAGTTCAAAACAAGCATTGTTAGATAAGTGCCATCCCAGCCACCTCAAAAGCTGCTAAATCTGCTGCTAATGCAAATGAGAGAAGATATCAGTAGCTTCCCACAATGCATTGCTTCCATTGGACATTTTTGTACAGGTATGATGGGAATAGTTAGAGATGAAACATGGGTTACATGGACAGTACTGGTCACAAAACTTCCTTTAGAGTGTTTCACTCTAACGATTCACATGGCAACCTGTACAAACACTTCCATGGAAAGCAGTGTATTGTGGGAATCTACTGATATCTTCTATTGTGCTAATGTGAGATTTTGGCCTGACATAGCTCCAGGCTCACATAACAGGAGCTAACAGGTGTCCCCAAAAATGTGAAAATTGTGATTTATTTTTGCAACTAATGTAAGCATTATATCAAAAAAATATCCCCATGTGAAATGAGTAAGCTAGAATCTTTTTTTGGTACAAAAAATTAAAAATTCTAAATGTAGGGCTGTACTATATGAGCAAAAACTACATTCAGGCTATGTTTTATTATGAAATTAAATACAAAATGCCATTTTGTTTTCATTTCAAGGAAAATTTCTGTCGGTTGAATACAAGGTACGAATCTAACAGGGGTTTTATATATATGGAAATCATGCATATGACACAATATATGATGCCCCAACTCTCTTGGACCTTTGAAAATAGTGCACCCTCGGATTTTTTCAAAATTAATATTTTGATGGGAATAAAGTTTTTTGATTAAACATTAGGCCTCGCTGAAATTATTAAGCCCAAATCAGTGGCTAATGGTAAAACAGAATGATTTTATAATTATAATGTTGTCGCGGCGACATTACTTCCAGCAGAATAATCTCGAAAATGGCCTGTTTTGAATCACAAGAAAAAACACACACCAGGTGGTTCTCACAGCATGCACCTTGTTTGGCCAGTCTATTACCTTTGTGGTTTTAATATCAGTAAGCACGATCGAGTCTATGATATTCATGTAATAGACACATTTGTTGATTAAAGTTACGGCAAACTTAAAAGTTAGCATACAAATTACCTGGATGCCTTTAGCCTCTTATTAATGTCCCTCTCTGCTTTTGGCTATGTTATTTTATGTGTGAAATATATCACTATTCTTCCAATGGCCTAGACTATCCTTTGCGAGCAAATTGAGGAAATTTCGTATTTTCTGAAAATGTGCCAGTGCCACTTTAAGTTTGTACCAACATTTGGGTGCTTGCTATATTACCAAACTTTTGCCTAACTTTTTTACAGCACACAACAGCTTCCACCCAAATCATTCTGGCCAAAATATTGGAGATACTTCTTTCAGTTGCTTAGGTAATTGATTTGACCAATATTTTTTGAACCAAGACTCTTCATGCCAACCCCAAGGCGACATCATAATCAAAACAGGAATACCTTCATTTCCTTTACAAGAATCATCCCATATTATTCTATCATAAAATGTCAATTTAAGGAAATATAACTTCCCTCATTTATCATCAAATATTTCCAACCTGTCAAGATTAATGATCAGGTTTTGTTTTTGTCCATCCACGCTCACGATTGTACCATATGGCACCCCTTGAACTTGAAAGCATTAATTTTGAGCAGACATTCTTTTATTTCAGTTCAAAAATAACATTCCTGATTTGATGTGATAATGGGTAGACCTTGACCTTTTAACTTGTAGATCATGGAAATTGACAACTGTTTAACTTCCATTAAAGTCACTATCAGTGTTCAATGTAAACAATCACCATCCTTAATTTTAGTCAAAGTTGAGTTTTTTTGCATTGTTGTATTGGAAATTGTTGTAAAGTCCCCTTTAAGTGAGTGTACTTTTAAGATTTTATGAACAGTGGATTTTGTGTGAAATAATCAAGTCGAAATTGTGGTCCAGTGGATGGGACACTCGCTCCATATGTGAAAGGTTGTGTTTTTGTTTTGACCCCCCTCAATTTCTTCTCTCGATCCATGTGAACAAATGGCAGTGGCGATGCCAATTCTCTTTTTCAGGGGGGCAAAGTGATCTTTTTTGGGGGGGGGGCAAAAGTGAAATTTTGGGGAGGGGAAAAATATAAAAAATATGGAGATTTTTATCCAATCTTGGCCCAAAATTGTAGATTTTTCCCAAAATTTGGTGATTTTTGAAGAATTTTTTTTGCCCCCTCCCCTCTCCCCAAAAAAACCCTTAAATTGTCCACATCACATAATGACGTATTTGTTGAAAGTGGCCCATAGCATCGTATCTGCATTTTGAAGTATTCACCTTTTCAAATAGTGATGTATTTGTGTGACATATTTTTCAGTCCAGGGTAGAGTTATTATCACAGTAGTAAAAAGCAAAAACGACACTTCTCCCTTAAATATAAAAAGAATTAGTATGTTTAAACATCCGTGTTTCATTGAGCATGTGAGCCGCCCCTGAAAAATAAATAATGGGTATATATTTGAAGTAAAAATCCTTAGAAATGCATACTTTTTGCTACCAAATTACCCTTAGAAATGGGTAACGGTTATTTGAGTCCTCAGCGCACATCCACGACTAATAGAGGCCCAAACCAAACCGCTGTACTCCCTGGGTTGAATCCTGCACTGATGTCCACAACAATTCAAAATGATGACGTCATCTGCACCACAAAATGTAAAGAAACAGCGGCATTCGTTATACGCGCCGGTGTGCATCAAACGTCGTGTGCATCACACGTCTGGAAGTAGTGACGCAGTGCATACAGAGCAGCAACTGTGGATTCATATTTGTGATCCAATGCCACAAATTGCGAACAACATATCCTATATTCATATGATCAACACTCTTGGTATAAATATAAGGGAGGTGGCATTATTACTGCCAGGGGGAATGACGGATTTCAACTTTTTTTGCGGCAAAAATTTTCGCGTTCCCCCCTCGCTTGGTTAAAAAATTTCACACTCCCCTTGATCATGCTGATTTCCCCATTTAAAATTTTCGCATCAACGTTCCCCTCTCTCTACAAAATTTTTCCGGGTTCCCTCACTCCATCCTCCATGCCCCCCTGGCGTAAATAATGACCCCCTCCCAATTACCTCTTAAGAGAGCGTGGAAAAACATGTTCTCAACTTTTGTGGAAATAAATGTTTCATACACACACAGTCAAAAACACATTGTTTTAACTGTTAAAAAATTCTTGCAACTTTGTTTTTAGCAATTCCTTCTCGTTGAAATTCAAGCCGTCTCAAATTTGTGAAAATAAATTGCTTGTGAATGAAACCTTTCATTAATGGGTGATTCTGTATAGGTCAAAACATGAAAGTTTTTGAGATGGCTTCCCAAATGACATTCGTCCACCTCAAATTTACTAATGTCCTTAGACTAGGCTTGTGTTTTGGACTCATTTAAATACATTTTTCGAACTGATTATGTCAAATTTTGTCCTTAAAATGGCCTTAAGGGGCCTTCGTGACCCTGAGCCTCTTCCCCTGACTTACCTAAACATTTTGAGATTTTTATATCATCTGAACCGTTAGCCTTAGTATTCCACGTATGCCCAATCTTACGTGCAAATTCGGTTGCATCTGTAAGAAATTTGGCAATTTTGTAATTTTCTTGTCCGTAAACGACAGAAATTACACCACATAAGCCTATGGGACCGTGGGAAGCGAGCAATTGCTCATAACACAACTGCAAGATCGGTATAAGCTCAAAATTTGAGATAAGCTTTTCTCAAGGATCCTATCTAGGATCAACTGAAAGTGCTGAAATCACAAAATGCACCTTTAATTTTGAAAATTTGAAGGGAAAAAATATGAAAAATGGGTTTAAAAAAACCTCTGAAATCAAGTTATAAGCCTGTACATACTTATGATTCGCATGCAACCCAAGAATATTGTTAGGTCTAAATAGTCTTGTCTAGTTCCATGAACTTCCTCATCAATATCACTTGACGCTTGCCGTATTATATTTTCTGAGGAATTGGAGGCATCTTGTGATGCTGTTGTAGCACATAGATGGGCAGCCGCAAGTCTAAGATACATTACCGATTTAATGAAAAATGAGGATGAGTTAGAATGCTACTTTTTAATATGGCGCTATAAGGATGGACAGTGGTTACATGGGCTGTGCGTATACATCTTGGATTACAATCTTGCTGTATACGCACATTAGGCATGCTTGGTTTGGCAGGTTGGTGTATGCTGTCCAGTCATAAATAATTACTAGAAGTTCAGCCGATACACATTCTTATGTACAAATGCTTGTATGGGCAGATGAGTAATCCCATAATGACTCTGCCTCTTTGGAATGATGCATATGAGGGGGATGAACAATTCCACTAGTGCTGTGACGTTTGTAAACGTTTTTTTTTTTTAAAACGTATACACGAACGGAAAGGGTCACTACACATTTAGAAATTTCACTAACGTTTACATTGTCAGCAAACCTACTGACTTTTTGGCCAGTATTTTAATTGCTGAAGTCAAATTTTCACCAAAAATAACGCTCGCCGTCAGTGAAAAGTAAAGTTAACAGGTCCAATGATTCTTCTAGAATGGTTCCGACTTTTACGGGGGGAGGAAACAGGGAAATCCCCCGTTGACCAAGTTCTTGTACGTGATTGGAGCGGGACTAGGCATATTGTGATGACGTCTCGTAGACGTCTAACGTCAGAAATACCTTTCAAACACAACAAATGAGCCTTGTGCCACAAATGATATAATTATATATAATAAACAGTTTTTAATGATCTTTACTTGATTTGGTTCCAAGAATTTGGTATGTCCAAAACCAAAATACATATACAAATGAGTTAAGATTACTTATGGTTTAATAGTGTCATGCTGTTTAAAGCGTTGCAGTTCAACGATAATATGTCTCCCAGCGAAGACTCCAAAATGACAGCGCCACGTTCATACCCAAATCCTCAGGTAATATTCCATTGGAAATCTTCTCAGTCCTGAGGGTTAATCGCCCTGTCCAGCAGTCAAGAACGACAAGGTAAAAATTGTCCTTCGACGATAATAAATCCACAGTCCAAGATAATCACCACGATTTCTATTATGTCCACAATTTGAATCCTATTTTGATTACCCAGCACTTTCGGTTTCAAAGACGACAGTATAGAATAATTACAGCACTCTGCGTCAATGGAATTGAACATATAATAAATCCTGGCATGATGTGTGAAGCATAAAATCTACCATATTGTAGATAAAAATAGCTATCCAACTGTATAGGCTGATTGCAACTGCTGACGGCGAGATTAGCTCAAATCTCTATATTATACTGACTTCACAAAAATCACAGTCTAAAAAAATCGGAATTCATATTCTTATGCATAAACATGACCTTGCACCATCAAATCAGATTTCACAATCCAAATTACATCACATTCATCTATAACTTTGTGGGGGAATTCCAGATCTTGCAATGTCTGATCTTTTAAACAATAACAAGCTGAGTCAGTTACAAGTTAGCATTCTTGGGGAATCCCCCACTTCCCATATTGTGCAATCTAAAACAGGTGCAAGTTAGCATAAACAAAATCTAGGAATCCCTTTTCTCTCTTTTATAGTAAACAAATTACTTTTCACCCGTGAGAACATCTTTTCTCAAATAAAATTGAGAAAATAATATTTTAATCAAAATGTGAGGGTAATATAACATCATCCCCCTTAAAAAGGAAAGTTGAATGAAATGAAAATTTTCCAAATCTGGCTTATTACCTTTAACCATTTGGTGGTTAATTTTACATTACAGTTACATAGTGCAATTTACACTTTTTATTATAATGTTATTGCATTGCTGCCTTCAGTCAATTATTACATAAAATTGTAACATCAAATTTTGAACAAAAATTAGGCAGCTCTGGACAAGGCATCAGCCAAGACATTTTCTTTTCCTTTGATATGTCTTATGTACATATTGTATTCTTGATAAGAGTTAAATCCACCTGACCAAGTCTTGATTTCTGTTTTTCATTATGTGATTTGAAAGTCAACGGATTGTGATCGGTGTACACTAGAACTGGGTGCACTGTTTGTACTCAAGTAACTTCACAATTTGCAATGAACAGTCAGTAGCAATGCAAGACATTCTTTCTCAATTGTTTGTTGAGTAGTTTTTCTGTGTGTCAAATTCTTATGAGAAAGAACATTTACAGGATGATCTTCTAAATCATTTTTCTCTGCTGGCCATGAGAACTCCACCACAGCCTACATCCTGGCATCAAATGCCCAACGTGAAATGTTTCTGAAGTCTGGCGCAATCAAAATGGACATTCATCCAAAATAGATTGATTTTCCTCAAACGCTTTTTGGCATTGCTCTGACCAGACAAATTTTGCGTTTTCTTCAGAGGTTGGTCAGCGCGCCACGCAATTTCCGAGAAATTTGGACAGTAATTTCTGTAATACCCGACCATACCTAAGAATCAAATGAGATCTATCTTGCCTGTGGTTCGGGGAATTTCTCAATTGACTTCAACTTTTGACAGTGATTGGCCTAATTCCCTGTCCTACCAATATGCCCTAAAAGTATGGGACATTGCATGGCAAAATTCACTTTGCACCAGATTCACAGTTAAACCTTCCTGAGATAATTTCTCAAACCATTGATGGAGCTATGTCTCATGTGTTCCCATGTTTCACTGTACCACAAGGAGAGCACGAACTAGGCTTCACAATTTTTCTATGTCTGGCAACTACTCTGTTCACTAATATCTGAAATGTTGCGCAGGGAAATTTTTTAGACAGCAAATTCCCATTCTTTTGTCTTGGAATGGACATCGCGGCGTCAAAAGGCCTGAAATTTCTTTGGCACGGCCACTGAGGGGAACTTGCCAATTACCCCTTCAACAATCAAATTTGCTAACAAATTATGGCCATTTTCCAAACTCTATCTATGCAATCATCAATCCGTCGGATCGGATATGAGTCAGTTTTGGAACAGAGGTTGACTTTGAAAAATGTGACAAAACGGATGAACCATTTCAGGTTTGGGAACCAGAATACATGGGGAGGGAACTCTTCACTATTGCTTTGACTCTACTATTCCATTTGTTCTAACATGTATTTCACCTTTCATTCCGATATGTTGCAACTGATTGGATTAACCTTATAGGATGTGCTTTACAGGCCTCAGAGTACCCTACATCTATGTCAGGGTTATGACCATGTTGTCTCACTAGGTTACATCAGGAAAATATGTTTCCCCACTCATGAATTAACTCTTTCAATTTAACCTTGTTGGTTTGTGGGAGAGGCATAATTCTTGTCTAAATTGGCAAGTATGTCAGAATTTGCAATTGACCACCATACTCATTTTTCTGTGTTTACCAGTGCTGTTTTGTTCAAATTCTCCCTCTGTGCATGTCACCATTTGTACAATCATCACTAACTCTGGATGAAATTACACATGCAGGCTTTTATGTCATCATCTCTTTCATTATCCTCTTTGAGATGGTATGTGACTAATTGTCGAAGTTTACGTCTACTGGGGTTTGATCCACATAGTCAAGGTCTCCCACTTTGATCTCAATCTCATATGGTCAAGAATATGGCTTGCAAGGATGCCTGTATTGGAGGAAAAAGTGCAAAACTTTATCACCTGGCTGAATACTCTTTATGTTCCTAGCATCTTGTCATACCATGTTTCATTTTTGCCTGACTCTGTTTGAGATTTTGTTTGGCAATCTCAGTGGCTCTTTGGACTGTGTCTGAATTGAGACACAAAGTCTAACAAATTCACATCAGGATTTTCACACAACCACTTTTCCTTCAGTAGCTTCAATGGTCACCTAAACCTTGTGACCAAAACACCAACTCAAATGGACTGAATTCCTAAGACTCTTGTACAGCCTCCCTGGTAAGGCAAATAACAGGAGATGAACGCCCTATCCAATCCCTCTCAAATTAAAAAACAATAGGTTTTGATCATTCTGTTTTCAATGTTGGTGGTACCTTAATAGGGCCCCCTGGGATTCTGGGGGTATGCTGAAGAACTGTACTGGGACATTCCCAAGGTCCAAACTTGTTGGAACAAAACCTGACATGAAATTTGAATCCTTGATCAGGACTGAATTGATTTTGGAAGGCATACTAGGGTGAAAAACTTTTGTTAGGCTTTCACAATACTTTGTTCCCTAATAGTTCTCACGGGTGTTTAGCCAGGGAATCTTGTGGAAGCACACATGAATGCCGTCAGTAAATACTGATTCCTGACTTGGTCTTGGGAGTGGTTTCCTACACAATCTATTAAACCCCTACTAAATGGCTCATCAAAGTGGTATTGGTTTGCAAGGGAAGCAGAGAAAGCAGAGTAGGAATTTTCCGATTAGGCTTGCCCACCATTTGACATGTGTGCCAAGTCTTACAATACTTCAGACCACCATCTTTTCTAGTGTAGGACACCAAAATGACTCCTACCTAATTCGGCATGGTTTTTCTCACACCTAAGTGTCCTGCCCTGGACTCTAATGGGCTATGCAATCACTTCACTATTGGATACCTTTGGCACACAATTTGATGCACGACCTTCCATTCCTCATCTACAAGTGCATCGGCGGGCCGCCATTTTCTCATGAGGGCACCTTTTGTTGTAGAAACATACAGGAATTTGTCGGCTTCCTGTTGCGACAATGCCCTTTTACCTAATTCTAGTGATGCGGTCGTTTGTGTGCTGATATTTACCAGCGTGTCATGGCTTAAAGGTCTCCTTTAAGTCCCTAAAGCTATCATGCTCAGCGGCGGGATTTCATGTTACCAGCTTGTCACTTTGTTGTCGCTCAGGGCTGGATTTTCCTACTTGGGGGAATTTAGTCTCCCCTGAAGAGGAAGATGACCCTCCAAATCACTCTAATTTTGATGAGAGAAAGCAGTATCATAAACTTTGGGGGACCAAGTCTCAACCTCAACGCTCTTCCTATATGTGTTGAGGATTTTGACTCATAACCTGCTCACTGTTTTCCGGTGAGGTGAGGCTTTTCTGGTCATTGACATAGTTACTGCACATGCTGGGGAGGAAATGTCTATTTCCTCATCCAATTTATCCCTGTAAGGGCAAACCTGGGAAAAACTATGGGATCGGGGAGTACTTTCCCCCCTGCCAATCATTCCCTAAACAACATGGATGCACCTTTTACTGGGAGTTCTGTCTAACACAATTGTGACAGGTCCAGAAAACAAGGCTGATTTCACAATTCATTTGTGAAGGGGACACTAATTACAAATCCATACCTATTCCCCTGAAGCAATGCACAAGTTTCCTGTGAAACTCTCAATATCAAATGGAGTGCATCTTCCAATATCAGGGGACTGCGCGCAGCCCGTGTCCCTCATGATTCTAATGGGTTTGGGATCTAAACTATCACCTGAAATTGACACAAATCCCTCCAAACAAAAAGGCTTAAAGTCATCCCTTACTTTTTTGTGTCATTCCCTTTTGGGGATTTCTTGTTTTCTGAACCCAGAAGAATGAACTTTGACCTCAAAGTAACTGCACAACCATGGGTTTTGACTCACTTTGGCTCCTCCTTTTTGGGGGATAGCCATGTATCTCACACACCGTGACCTTGTTTGTCCTGGCTTCTTACAGTGATTGCCATGTGTGAACTGTTGATGTGGAGTCCCATCCCATGTTTTGATTAGCACCATTACTTCTTTACTCCCCTTTTCATGGGAACCTGACTGGGATTTCCCCTCATCGAGTGCGACCATGAGACGCTTTGTTAGAACCCGACTTATTGTATGTTTGGTACCTAGTAAATTCTTGGCTAGGCATATAAGTATGGACTTAATTTGTGGGTCAATGATTAATCGTTCTGGCCTTTCGGCTGCTTCAAGCAAACTGTCAATTTGTTTTCATCCAGATGTGTTTGATATTCTGGATGTAGACACTGTTTGAACTCTTCAACTAAACTCAAATCCCTTAAGTTGACCAACAATTTGCCCGACTTCTTTTGAGAGAAGCCAGCGATCAAAACATTTGTTCATTTACACGGGCAAATTCAACGTGGTCTGGTCATCCTTTTTCTGACCAGACCTGAATTTTGTCTATATGCCTCTGGCACCAATTCATATGATTTGAGCACTGCTGCGTAAATAGCATAATCACTACATCTGTCTAATGACATGGACCTCTCCCTTCTTGCCCACATTACCTCTCTTTCGCTTCCATCCCCACCATCCCATACCCTCTCGCCTTCCCTACTAGCCCTGCACACACCCTCCTCCTTACGTTTCTCCGCGAATATATATTTCTCGGGCTTACCAATGAAACATGACTGCTAGCCAAACAAGGTCCAAGACGCCTTGGGCCATTTCAAGGCTATGGCCATTTTCTCAAAGTTGTAAAGAAGTATTTGCATCTTGTTCTTGAAATTTTGGGAACCAGGCGATATTTTTCGACGCAATCAAAACCAGATTTTTTGGAAGAGTCTGATGAGCTAGCCTGTTGTTTCCAATTTTTCTAACTCTAGTTGAGCGTCTAGCTCTTTCTTGTTTCATCTCCATTTCCATTCCCTTTTGTTTCATTTAATTTTCAAATTCCATTTCTTTTTGTTGCATTTTCATTTTGCATTCATTTATTTTTTGTTTGCATATTTCTTTTTGATCGCATTTGCAACTTTTTCTTTCTCTAATCAATTTCCTTTTATTTCGGTTCCTTCTGAATTTGCATTTTCTATTTCTTTTTGCTTCTGTTTTCTTCTATTTCCATTTTGTCTTTTTCCAATTGCATTTTCATTTCAATCTCTTTTAATTTTACGGCAACCACTTGTGCCTGTTCCAGAAACATCTTTCTATTCCTAATCCATATATGAATATCCCAAACATCTTCCTGGACAAACTTTCTTTCCCAATCAAATTAATTTTTGATGATCTGCTTTCTCATAGTATGTTTTGCCTCAAGTCCCTAAAGCTTGGATAGTGTCATTAACTCAGGCTTTCTCAGCTCATCAAATTCTCCCACCAAGTTATTGCCCTAATGAACACCTTCTGGATCAAACTCCATTGTGTGGTAATCTACAACACAAAATATAACTTGAACCAAAATACATGTAGGACATTAAATACACCCAAAAATTTTGTACCATGCTAAAAATGTGCACAATGTGTTTACAATATTTATTCCACACTTTTAATTGTAAATCTGAAACAATAAGGCTTCAAATTCATCTCCTTTTTTTCCAAATTTCCCGGACGAGCCCCACAAATTCTGTTATGACGTCTCGTTTATGTCAAAGGTCAAAAATATAAAAAAAATAAAAAAAATAAAAAAAATAAAAAAAATAAACTAAATTATATATAATAAACAGTTTTAATGATCTTTACTTGATTTGGTTCAAGAATTTGGTATGTCCAAAACAAAATTACATTACACAATTAGTTAACGATCTTAATGTGTTTTACTATTGTCCTGTGTTGAAGCGTTGCAGTTCACGATGATATGTCCTCACAGGAAAGACTCCAAAATGACAGCGCACAGTTCATACCAAAACTCCTCAGGTTGATATTCCAAGGGATCTTCTCAGTCTTAAGGGTAATAATCTTGCCAGCAGTTCAAGCCGAACAAGGATAAATTAATCCCTCGACGATAATAAATACACAGTCCAAGATTATCACCCCAGATTTCCATTGTCCACAATTTGGAATCTATTTTGATTCCCCGCAATTTCGGGCTTCAAAGGACGACCAGTTTGAATTTAATTACAGCATTGTCACATGGAATTGAACATATAATAAAATCTGGCACTGTGTTGTGAAGCAGAAAAATCTTACCATTATTGTAGATAAACTAGCTATCCATACTGTATAGCTGATTCAACTGCTGACCGCGAGACTTAGACTAAATCTCATAATTATACTGGACTTGCACAAAAATACCAGTCTAAAAATAGGACATACATCATTTTTATGCATAACCATGACACTTGCACAAATCAAATCAGATTCACAATCTAAATTACATCATTCATATATATAACCATTGTGGGGAGGGAATTTCCCAGATCTGAATGTCGTGATCTTTTAAAAGCATAAACAGCTGAGGTACGTTAATAAGTTTGCATTCTGGGGATCCCCACTTCCCCATTGTGCAATCTTCAAACAGGTGCAAGTTATGGTGCATAAACAACTCTAGGGAATCCCTTTTCTCTCTTTTATATAAACAAATTACTTTTCCCGTTTGACCGAAAATCTTTTATCAAATAAAATGGAGAAATAATATTGTAATCACAAATTTTGAGGGAAGGTAATATAACAATATACACCCCATAAACACGGCCCCCCAATTACAGGTGCTTCAGTTACAGAGGGATCTACAAAAAGGTAAAATGGCAGCTCCCACAAGTGATTCTTCGTTTGGGATCTTGGGATATTCAACTGCTTCATTTTGGATATTTAAACATAACATACGTAAGTACAAACACATAATTTTTATTATGGTTCAAGATGATATTTATGATCGAATGCAAAAGCCGGGTGATTACGAATGATTTATGTGCAAGAATTGCATTTGCGTGGGAGCGCCAAATTCGGCAGTTATTACCTTTGTATAAGATGGACCGTTTAAACGTTTAAACGAACGAAAAATACAGGACCGTGCAAACGGATAGGAAATTAAAACGGTAACTCCCAGCTCTAAATTCCACATTGCAATGCATGATTGATTATTGACAACATAAGTGAGGTTTTGTCAGCAGCCAGCAGATGTACAATCCCATCATGCACTACTCTTTTGGAAAATTATACCCTTACTGAGGTTTTGTCGGTGTAAACAGTCCCATAATGCCCTGCTCTCTTTAAATTATATCTTGCTGAGGTTTTACCAGATAAATAACAAATGCATATTGCACTGCTCTTTGCAAATTACATCTGCAGATGGTTTTAATCAGGTTGAACTAGTCCCATAATGCACTTTTTGTGAAATCACATCCTTACTGAATATTTGTCAGGTGATTATCAATCCCATAATGCATGGTCTGGAATACATATCTACTGAGGTTTTTAAAATTTTTTAAAATTTTTGAAAAAAAAAAGAAAAATATGACCTATAAATGACGTACGCCTTTCCATAAGGCTCAATACACACTGTACATTTCTGCGCAACTAGGAAATGGTCACAGAATCATTTTAGTTTCATTAGGCCGGCTTCAGTTAGGCGCTGAATCCTACCCATTAGATAGTGATATTCCCCTAACAGCTCCCCAGATTTCATTGGGTCAACAAGGCAATTCAGAGATTAAGTTATCTGCCACGGGACACAAACATGTTGACCATAGTGGGGCCAGAATCACGGTTTCAACAGTCTAATGATGCCAAGTCCTGCGCTTTTCACTGGACCACACATGACTCTATAGTCACCTGCAGGGTCCAAATTGTATGTGGGGAATCTAGCTGTGTATAGATTGATCCAGGGAGATGGCAAGGGATATGCATAATGGAGGAGATGCATTTATACTGCCACTAAATATTACTCTGGGATGATATGATGACATTTAAGTTCATTTATTTCCAATTTTGATGGCAGTAATTGTGCATTTAAAAGTTAGAGAATATACTGAAACTGACAATCTCTATCTCAAAATTATTGGGTAATGACTAAAAAAAAAAGCTGGAAATGTCCGCACCTGTCTGAAATTATGACGTCATGTTTTGTGCTTCATTAGGATTAGTAGTTTAGACCTCTGGGATGGAAAAAACCACACAAAATAAGTAGCGGAAGGCGATGTGGCAAGAGACTCGCTGTGAGAGGGCGGCGCTGTACAGGGAGTGAAGGAAATAAAAATAAAGTGCACCGCCTTGATGAAAGGCAAGCAAAATTCCGTATGAGAATTATTTAGCTTTGAGCCCCGGGTTTGAGCCATGTAGACGACTCGCTAAGAGATCAAAATTTGTACATTTATTTTTCAAAAATTGTCAAAATGATGCATTTTTATGACCAAATTCAGAATTGCCATGCAAAATGCATTCAAATGGTACAAACAAAGCAGAGTCTTAGGTTCATTGTTTTTGAGATGGAGCAGTCATGTGGGGACCATCTCAAAAATAACACTGACTGGCAGTTATAAGCCCCCAAATAATTACAAGGGTGGAAAGGTTAACGGCCTATCAGTGATGTGCTAATCAGCAAATCGAAAAAAAATCATCAAAAAAAATCAGATTTTTGCATGTATGTAACAAGTACAGGTATCCTAAACTTACCCTGCAAATTGATAAGATAGGAAGAACCCCTAGTAAGACAGGATCGGAGATTTTAGTCATTACTGTCCGAAAGGACACTTACTACAACATGTAATTGAATGGAGAGCGTATGTGGGAAACAATGCCGTTTTCTCATTTTCTGTCACTTCTACAGCTGGAAAAGGTAACTTATGAGAATTCTACAGACTTATCCTTCACTTTGAAGCTATTCCTGCAAATTTAAAATATTTTTCAAATCACTGATAGTGTCTTTAATGTAAGCACGTTGGCACGTCAAGCAGGTGGTCGTGGTTATTGATGATAAATGCGACACTTCATTTTGCTCTGTTTTTCAGTACATACCTAATACTCCAAACCAATGCATAGACAAGCACATGGTTTGAGGAGCGAGAAGGGCAATTTCTGTAAAAATATATATAAGGCCAAAAAAAAAAAAGTTTGTCTCATAAGAAATGTGAAAAATGCTAATGCGAATGCATTTTTAAAATTTTTTTTTTTACAAAAATGCTAATGCGAAACTGGTTTTTTTTTTCTTGGGCTAAACAGAAAATTTGCAGAGATCACTGATATGTCAGAAACTATAGTGTCTGGCTTGCTATTGGAAGCTCCATGATGCTAATTATTTGTTTGGAAGGCTTTAAAGGCTGACTTAGAGATTTTGAAATATACATTTTTGTGTAGTAATTAAAAATAGTCATCTAGAATAAGATAGCCACCTTAAAATGCTTAATTCCAAAGTTAGAGATGAATCGTATTTTCCGTTTTCATACAGTAAACATTTTTGCACGGTATAATAGTGCCATAGGATACCGTGTATAACATTAACAAAATTTCCGGATCCAGAATTTTATAATAATTTGAAATTGTTAAATTAACCAGTTTTTTTGACAACTGATTTGGGTTAGTTATTTCACACAATGATTAGTACATGGACAAGCATTATGTATATGCAAAAAACATGATTTGTTTGAAAATGATGTGCCGCCTAATCGAAAATCTCTTGAGTCGGCCCTAAGGTACCTGACTACAATTTTGCAAAGAGGTTGGTCTAAGTACGGACATTCTGTCATCCAAAAATATTGCAAGAACATGAAAATAACCAAACATCAAACTTAAAAATAAGCAAATAGGGTTGCATAGAGATCATTCGAGTGTTGTTTTTCTGCCACGCAGAAATCTGATGATAAAATGTTGCATTTTAAAACGTAAAAAATTACTACCTGTTTAAGAATTCTAAACCCATAGTACTTTGAGCCCAATTTGGTGACAGTAGGCCCAAACGTTTGTCTCAGTTCCCGCACGCATAGCGTTAAAAAAAGATTTATCTTCATAGCTCTATGCGGCAGTGGCGGATTTGACATTTTTTGACATTTAAAAGGATTTTTTTTCTTTAGGCAATACTCAGTACTTTTCAGTACTTTTTTGAAGACCACAGAAGTTGTCTCAAAAATTGGGACCATGAACCATACAACGAAAAAAAGAAAAGTAGAACCTATCCGAAATCTATAGTGTGTGTTTTGTTATTGGTGAGTTTCGTTTTATGGCCTTGAAAACAAGAGGAGTACATTGGAGTGGACAAATATTGTATGTAGTAGTAAAACCAAAGTTTTAAATCGGTTTGTCCCGCACACCGGGGGTGGCGGATTCACCTCACTTCGTGCAATCACCGTATCCCCTCCTTCCACTTCGGCCCGATTCAAGGCAGTCCACCATCATCAACCAACCATTACTCTCCTGATCCACTTGCTTCCTCCATGTCCTCTTTGGTCGAGCCCCTTTCCCAAACCAACCCACCCAAAACTCAAAAAGCCCTTTTTAAAATGCTCCTTCATCCTTCCTCAGCACGTTGCCAATACCATCTTACACCATCGCCTTCGCAAGTCGGTCAGCAGCCTATTCCAAACCCAACATCTGTGAAAATTCAATCCTCAGTCTTCTTCCTATCCATCAGCTTCACACCACACAATGCTCTCACCATTGCTCTCTCTGGTCTCAAAATCCCCATTAATTGTCCCATCAGGCACACGTCTCACTCCCATAAAGACATCAACGGATCTCACACAACTCCTATAAACCCATCCCATTTATTACAAAGTGAAACGTGCTCCCAAGTACAAACTCTAAAATTCTCTAAACTTCACCCACCATACCTCACTCTGGCTGTCAAGCCGCCTCACATCGCACCAACCGCACTTAATTCGGTAACCTAAGTATATGAACTCCTTCACCAGTTCCACCTCATCACACAAACTTTCCTCCACACCTCCTGCCCCACTCCCTCAACTCCCTGCTTGCATTCTTCAACCACACAAAGTCCCTCTGCCCAACTTGGGGTACTCTCTCATCTTGTGCATCTCCATGGAATCATTCCAACATTTCTCACACCACACTGAATTTGCCTCTCCTCCCCTCTTCCACCTTCCACAGGGGTCCACCGACTCAATAAAACTCCCCCTCCTCCCCGCTCACCAGCACTTTAGTATTACCAAGGTTTACCTTCAGGACCTTACTCTCAAATGCCTTCTTCCAATTCCAAAAACTTCTCCCTTCAAAACCCCCATTGTCTCACACATTAAAACTAAATCATCGCATACAGAATCTCACTCATCTAACCTTCTTTTGCACTCTCAGTAACCACAAGCAACCACAATTGTAAACACCAACGGCGACAGCACAGAACCCAGGATGCAACCCACCTCCCCTTCAAACTCCTCAGACAATGTAGACCCTACTCTAACTCTTGTGTTGCTCCTTCATACAGGGGGGACTCTATCACCCGCTAAACCACCCTTCTGGTAATGCCCTCTTCCTACATTGCCCAAGCCCTCACTTTCCTCGGTATCTATCAAAGGCCTCTCCAGGTCCACAAAGCAAATATACAGCTTCTTCCCTTTTGCTCGATATTACTCTTGCATCCTCCTCAAATGAACACTGCATCTATCGTTCCCTTCCCGGCATAAAACCAATTGAATCATATCCACTTTCACTATCCTCCGAAATCTGTTTCAAGTACCTCCTCCACAATTTTCATCGCCTGCTCCAACAACTTCACACCACTATACGCACCACAGCTCACTGCATCCCCTTTTCCCTTAAAAATAGGAACTAACACACTTCACAGCCCACTCCACCGGCATTCCTCCTCCATCTAACCCCCCCTGACACAACCGCTAATCAAAACAATCCATTCTCTCCACTCGCAATAATCATCTCCCACTCTACTTCGAGGGTCCACAGCCTTTCTGTTTTTCATTTCTCCAATTGCATACCACTTCTTCCGGATGACTTTCTCAACTGGACTTTCCACCACATCAGCCTCCCCCCTTCTGATCCCATTCATTCTCCTCATTCGATTCTCTCCATATGCTCTTTCCAGACACCTGCCATCTATTTTCTCACTGAAGGTCAAACTGTCCATCACTATCCTCTCATACATCTTCCCGTAAAAAGATTTTCCTGCCTATTTTCCTCGGCCTTCACTAAATTATACACCTTGTTTGGGTTCTCCCTCAACTCAACTCAACCCTTCTCAGCCTCCTCCTTCATAGGCCTCGCAACCACTTTCTTTGCTCCCGTCTTCAATCTCTTATACCCACTTATATCGGAAGCTACCATTTCTACTCATTTCCTTTATTACGCATACTTTCGTTCTCCTACGCCTCCTGCACCTCTTCATTCCACCACCCGTATCTTTCCGTCTCGGCCTCAATTTCTTTTCCAACAACACGTCATCACCACGCTTTAACACCAATTCCTAAACCCCCCACAGATAGGACCAATCCCCCACAAGCTCGCCCACACTCATCTCAAAATTCATCTTCGTATCTTCTTCTGTCAGCTTCCATACTTCATCCTCAAATGCACGACCTTCCTCACCCACTTTTTTCACCTTCACTTGTCACATCGGCAACCCCAACCTATGTTGTAATCCAGGGGAATTACCGGAACATTCTTCAAAAAATTTCTCCTCGCCTACCCACAAGACACAAACATCAATCTATGACGTACGTTGCTCCTGAACTAAAGGTCACTTGCCTTTTGTCCTCTTTCTTAAACCACGAATTCGCAATGCACACCTCCTTCTCATCATAAAACTCTAACAGCATCCTTCATCGGTTTATCTCCCCAAACCCGTTACCTCCGTATGAACCCCCCCAAACCCACCGATCCCTTTTCCACATGTCCATTGAAATAACAAACACAGAGAATATAATTCACCCACCACTTTGCGATCCATTCCCCTGCCATTCATCATAAAAATGCTCCTTCATGCTTTCTACCGCTCGGCGGAGCATAGCCGCATATGTGCCTCACTACCTCCTCCTAAAAAGCCATTACCACCGTAATCACCCTAACACTCCTCCTTCTCACCTCCACGACCTTCTCACAGTTCTCCTTAACCATAATCACATCCCCCAATCCGTTCCTTATTCCTGCCCCCAAAACTTATAACTTCCTTCCTCAACTCCCAACATGCTAGCACCCTCCCTCTCACCTCACTCCGGTACACCAACACATCAACTGCCTCTGTCCTTAACTATCGCAAAATCTCAACACCATTCCTCTCATGCTCCATACCATTCGACTTCCAAAACACCACGGCACAAAAGTCAACAAACAAACAAAAAAGATTCAAGGTCTAGCTCATTTTCTAAAAACAAAAGAAAGAAAAACAAGCATAGTCACATAGCATTTTAGCCAAAAGAAGCTGAGACAGAGTTTTTTTGGGCTTTGAAAGGATTCCAACAGTCGAGAATAGCGTGGTGACTGACTTGAAATCACAAAAGTTTCGTTAGCAAACAATGAAACCAAATATTCCTTAACAAAGGTAATTTCAGCATGATGCCTGCTTCTTCTTGTATAATAATGTTATGATCATGGCATTGTTTTTTAGAGGGGTGACATTCAGAGTGGTAAGATAGTACAAAGGTGCCTACACAAATAGCCAATCCATAAAAATTTGATATGTTTTAAAAATATGTAAACATGCATAGTTTCATTTGCCAAGAGACGTGCACATTATGTATACTTTTGTCATTATAATACAATAAAATGTATGTGGACATCTGACTAGCTTATTTCGTTGGCTTGGTGTAAGTGATATTGCAAGACAGGAGCTTGGGAACTGAATTTTTGACTAATTTATGATTCTGGGAACTGGAATGTTGGTCAAATTTATGGTTCTGGGATCTGAATAGTTTGAGCAATTCATGGTCTCCTTTTGTAATTAGTGTTGGACCCTATATTTGGTTCTGGGAACAGAATTTTTGGGCAAATTAGAGGTGGTAGCAGTGGCTGATTTGACTATCATTTGTTTGATTTAGGCATTTATGAGGGGAGAGAATTCTTTTCAAAAAATAAAACAAAAACACACAGTTTACATTTTGGTTTTGGGGCTACTTACTCGCAGCTGGCAAATGTAGGACAGATCATGTGGTTCTTGCAGGTGGGCCTTGTTCAGGTCTTTCAAATGTTGCAAAATTTAATAATATATGCAATATTTGATACCCTCGATATCAGAAGTAAGTTGACTGACTGTAGGGCTACTCTTAACGATATTGCACTTCCATATTTTCCTGATACCACAATATTAGAACATGTACAAGGGAATTGGAAAGTTAAAGTTGATTGATCTTAAGATCATGAGATACTGAAACTTGGTTTGCTTGCACTCTCGTGAAAAATTTCTGCACATTCATCACCTGTGCTCTACTACAACTTCAGAGATAAATGGTTAAATTGTCTTAGGGTATACATGGGTGAATTTGTTTATCAGACACAGTACACTGTGTCACTATGTTGAGAGAGGTGACCAATTGTTCAAAGAGGAATTGACAACTTTCCCACTGTGTTTGTGTGCAGTATATAGAAGGCTGATGATCTCTACAAAAGCTAGCGTGCCCTCTACAAATTTGGAATTCAAGAAAGGCTGAAATTGCAAAATGACCGTATGGATTCAGAAAAAAGGGTGTAGTGATGTACCTCGAAGAGTTGCTGGCTCCTTAAGAAAGTATGGACGTGAGCGCGCCTTTCATTGGGAAAAATTGCTGTCAATTTTGAATGGACGGGTTTAAAATATTTCGCTCACTCGCAGCTCTTCTTCCTGCTTTCTTTGGCTCCCTCCCGTACCACGCACGCACTCACGACACGGCATCTCGACGCACTCACGGCACTGGCACGGCACGCACGGCATCTCAAGGGCACGCCGCACCACTCACTCACTCACTCACTCATCACTCACGAACGCACTCACGCAATTCACTCACTCACTCACTCACGCACGACTAACGTGCACACTCATCACTCACTCACTAACTCACTCACCACTCACTCCACTCACTCACCCCACTCACTCCCCCTCACTCACTCACTCACTGCCGTGGGGGGTTGTGTATGTTGTTAATGTACCTCACATGGTTCTGGTTAAATATCAATATAAAAGTCACTTTTATTATGTCAATCAATAGAAAAACGAATTTTAAAATGATTTGTTAGTGTTAATGTACACATTGCAGTTTTAGCCATGCTACATTGATTTCAATTTTATTCAATGATCAAATGTAATCATATCAAAGGACACTACAATATTGATTATCTGTAGAGTACACATGAAGATAAAGCTGCAAGAAAATATTAACTTCAGCTCTGATATTATTGCTATACTCAATCAATTAGGATGCCATTGACAAAATGAAAGCAAGCTTGGTGAGTGTATGTACTCAGATTCCAGAAAAAAATATAGCAATGGCACTACAACTACACAGAACGAAGGCCTTATTTGCAACATTCTGTTTGGCCCAAGGTATGATGAGGAGAGTATTATGTAGCCTTGCCTGACTAGAGGTTTTGCATCTTTGAGCAGTGGAGCTTATGATTGTCTTCTATCACTCTGGAATAACAATTCTGGCAGCCGTATTCTACAGACTTGGGATAAAATAGTGACTGAATGAAGTGGTGGTAGATGTCAACTATAATGTTGATCTAAATGATTGTGAGAGACTTGACGTCACAACTTGAAAATGCAATGGAGAACTTGGTCTTGATGTTTACTTTGAGCTTTATAAATTAATAGTCATCCACTTGTTCTTGCATTAATATAAGAAGAAAGTATTAAGCACTACAGTACTAAGGTGTCACTCTCAATGTTGGGATCAAATGACAGCTATAGTTGTATGTCACCTGCTTGCATGTGGCAGCTGATGGATGGCACCATTGTTATATATCACAAAGAAAAGGTCCTACCACTGAGCCTTGAGGAAGGCCAAAATGAAGGAGCTGAGTACTGGATGAAGTTTCACCAACACACAGAATGAATGATCTTGAAGGTAGGAAACAATCAGAAAAACTGTTCTGGTGCAAAGGGCCTTGAGTTTGAATCTTGGTATGACCAGTAACATGCTGGAATTGAGTACTTGGCGGTTCTGAATTTAATTGGTAAAATTCTGTAGATTAGATATCAGGATTCCACCTAAAGAAATTTGGAATTCGGTAGGGGTACCTTCAAATCTAATATGATTGAATCTAAGGCAAATGGGATTTAATTTTAAATCTATTTTGATTGGTCAATAACTACAATCCTAAAGGATTTATTTTTAAATCCCTTAAATTTAGAGTGTAAGATTGGTACTCCCAAAAGAGTGAAATGCTTGTAAACCACTCTAAGATGAGTGGTTTTACTTTTAAAGAATAAATTTCTATTTAAAAAGAGTGAAAATCAATCAAGTGAATTTCCACTTGTTTGAGCAGTTAAATAAAGGACAACTCCTTTTGATGAAGGACAACATGGAACACTTCCTTGTTAGTGGAAATTTGCTCTCTAGAGTACCAAACCACTCATTTTGAGTGATTTATAAGAGTTTCACTTATTGACATTTTAGAGGAGCAGAATACCATAGGGGCCTTATTTAAGGAAGTTTCATCATTCCCCCCCCCCCGCCTCACTACAGAAAAGGTTTAACACCTTTGGTAGTTAGTATGGCCCCTCTACATCAATCCCACGTAGGTAGTACTCAAATTGTGGTATCACTTTTTCAATAGGGGCCAATTTAAGTTTACACAGGGGTCAAACTTTTAAAATGCCCCAATCATGTTGAAATGTATGTCATATTGTCCGTCAAATCAAAAGAATTTCCAAAAATGTATAGTTTGTACCACCTACGACCATTGGTTTTGGAGTTAGAGGGTAAAAATGACAAAAATGGTAAAAAAAGGTCAATCACAATTTGTACAGGGGTCAACATTAAAAGTTAATATGATTATAATTTAAATACTTGCAAATTATTGCCCGAGGTAAGAGGACTCCTAAAAAGTATAGTTTTGATTATGTTAAATGTTTACTTATGGAGATAAGGGTCAAAGAAGGTCAACACCAATTGCATTATGTTGCCCTATGACCTATTTTGTCGCATAACATGGTAACTATGCATTGCAGATGGTACAAACTATTCCTTGTTCCCAGAATTCCCCAATTCTGCAACAACACAAGAATTGCCCGTCAAAGCAGTATTGCGGTTGGGCTCGGGTACGAATAGTTTTATTAATACCAGAAGCCAAAAGCCCTTACAATATACAAAACATGATACAGTATGCATTAGAAGTTAGCAATAACATTTTACAGTTCATATCTGCTCAATATCTGCATCGTAGTGGGCTGACCAGCAGGTTACCGTGCTGGTCAGCCCACTAAAATAAGTAACTGAAAGCACTAGATTACAGTACTACCCAAGAACCACATTTGAACTAGACTGAACCAATTGAAGAGGGAGCCAACAAGTCTGTTTGGCCCTCAGGGTGGAGGGCTTTCATACAAGCCAGGCGACATTGGACGTTATAAAAGTGGCTGGAGACCCCGCCCCGCCCCTCACATATGCCCTGACCAGGAGGTGAATCCCAATCCCAGAGGCACAGCCAGCAAGGCACCTCCCCACACAGCGGCAAGGTGTTCCAAACTCATCCCGGACCAGACACTGAGTACCGTAGCACAAATGGGAGGGTGGGTCGGGAATTTTTCCACCCATCTATCCTTTATGCACCCGAACCAAATTGTGACCAGATGGGGAATTTGGCGGACAATGCCGTCACTAACGCGGGAACCCAAGCGGAGCTCTGATTGGCTGGGGATTCTGCGCTGGAATTCGCAAACTAAGCTCCACTTGTCCCACCCACACCTGAGGGACCGGTCCGCACAATTGGGGCCTCAAGGGAACACTTAGCGGTTTGTTTTATACTAGCTAATAAAACGCCGATTTTTTTGGACAAAGTAAAGAGACACTGGCACATTTGAAAAATAGTACACCCTTCAAGATTTTTCAAAATCAATATTTTTGCATGGTTGGTAAGCTTTTATATACAAAGGCCCTCACTCTGAAATGATTAAAACAAATCAGCTTCCTTAGGGGTTACGGAACGATTTTATAATTTAACGTCGCCGGCAAAAATGGGCGTTTAACACAAGAACATGCCCGCCCGTTTGCATGTTTCCCACGCTATGCACACTACTTGATCGGTCTATAACCTCGTCCTTACTTTTCCAAAAAAAAAAAATTGTTGTGTTGCCCTCCCCAGTTATAATCGGGAAGGTCGGTCGGGCGAAAGCCCGAATTTTTTTTTTTTTTTAAAACTCATATCTCTCATAAGTGATTGCTATTCTGTAACATCCAGCTAAATAGTAAGAGGGCATTCAATATCTATTAGAAAAATGTTTCTCAATTTTGGTGGTTAGTTTGTCAAGTGAAACATGCTGAAATCCCAGGTCCCGCAGTACACTTAATGTCTCAGATGCGCAAACCGACTTGCCTTTTCCATTCGGCCCGATGGCGATTTGTACGGTTCATAGTTGCCAAGCTTCCATCCTTGTTATGCCTCGCATAACAAACCGCAAAAGTCTCCATTTAAATCGGAAGTTGTAACACAACTGAAAACCACCCTTCACAACCTTTAAAAGCTGTAACACTCAACGCTTAACTACCGTAGGATTCCACCCGGGGGATTCCTTCGGGATCGTGTTCATGAATCAGCATGTCAGACGCGCTGGCAAGGCATGTGCTGACAAGTTGGTAACGACAGCACGTTGAGGTGTATTGAATGCATAGTTTGAATATTTTTCGCTGCTTCAGAGAAGGAGAAATTTTTATTGTTTTTTTCATTTAATAAACTGTTTCCACTGGTGTTTTTTCAAAATGGTTCATATTATAGTTGTTTATAAAAGTTTTGGTACCATTGCACGTCAAACAATTTTGTTTTAAATTTAAATATTACAGTGTTTGTCGAATTGTACTCTGTATCATTGATGTCGGGTGCGGTAAATACGGTCAGCCGTACTAAGGCCAATTTTTATTTTCCTTTGTGTTTCTCGCACATTGTGATATTGCCACAACATTTCATCTCCAAATCCCCTGGTCATTTTCCGTAGAATAGTGAGTGTTTTTTGCCCGTGCAAGGAGTTCATCCGAGCTCACTTTTTGTGATTTTTTCCGTTTGGGTTGTTTTTTTTTACACTTTATCAACCGGAAAACAGGAAAATAGACAAAATCAAGACTTAAAAAAAAAAAATACCGACCCTAAGATTTTCGGGATTTGGGTCGGTCGCGGAGGGCAAACACAACAATTTTTTTTCAAAAAAAATAAAAACTTTGTGGTTTTAATATCAGGAGTCCTAGTCAAAAATTCATGTAATATACCCATTTGTTTGAATTAAAGTTATGGAAACTTAAAAGTTGGGCCTACACATTACCTGATGTCTTTATCCTCATATCAATGTCCCTATCTGTTTTGGGGTATTTTCCCGGGGTATGTGTATTTTATGTGTAACTAATCTCTGTTCTTCCAATGGCCCTGACCTTCATTTGAGAGCGAACTTTAAGAAATTTCATATTTTGGTGAACATGTGGCCATGTGTCCCGCTATTAAGCTAGATGAACAACTTCTTTCATTTTTGTACCAAAAATTGAAAAATTAGAGCAACATCTGATTTTGGCCCTGTACAAATAGAAATTGACCTCCTTTACCATTTTAGCAATTTTTACCCCTATAACGCCCAAACCATGGTCAATGATGGTACAAACTATACATTTTTGGAATCCTATGACTAGAAAGAGCGAACAATATGGCATACATTTCACTATGATTGGAGCATTTTTAAAAATTTGACCCCTGTGGTAACTTAAATTGGCCCCTATTGGAAAAGTGAATACCACATTTGAGAGTACTACCTACTATGTAGAGGGTCCATACTAACTAAACCAACCAAAAGTGTGTCAAAACGCTCTTTCTGTAGTGAGGGGTAAACGATGATGTTTGAACCTGGGTCCGAGCTCCGCCTCTTTTTAAAGAGTAGCCAAATCTCCCCCCTAAAATCTCCTTGGCCTTTGTATTTGAGTCAATCCATAAAACACCTTAAAATACCTATTTTGTTTTGGTGATATTCTAACAAAATGGACTTTCACTCAAATTTTAAGTTAAACAACACCGATAGGTCTACTAGAATAGGGGTAGGATCCAGACTATTCCCATCTCGAACCATCTCAAGCTTTGGCTAAATCCTCATTGGAATAGTTTCCTACCTTACCTTTTTGTCAAAACAAATAACCAAAACAATTTTTATAGCATCATATCGTTGTAAGAAGGTGATGTTTAAGTCTATTTTGCTATTCCACAATCTTAGGACATTATGTTTGTTTTCTTATAAGTAAAATGAATTTTTAACAAGGGAAGGTTGACAATTGTCCACCTGTTATTGGACCGACACTTGTCTTTCTTTGTTGTTGCTCAGCTCGAAACTTTAACTTTCCTAGAAAAAAAATCTAAAATTTTAAATAGAAAGTTTTTTTTTTTTTTTTAATTTTATTATTTTGTTTATTTAGTATATAAAATGTCTTCTTTATTTCTTAGAGTGGTGCTTTTCTGGGTTCTGTATTTGTAATAGGCATGTTGCATTGAATGCTAATGTTAAGGTATCGTAATTAACTCTATCTGGATACCGCGTAGTCCAAATATGCTTTCAGAAGCTCAAATTAGGATGAATTTACACTTGTACGAGGGCTCCAATCTAATTTATGAGAAACTAAAGTGGCTGATCATGATGGAGCCAACATTAATGAAAATATATTTAAGAAACACTTTAGTGTTTCTGCAGCAGCCCCCAAGGCATGCAGCTAGCTCTCCTATATTTTTCGTGTAAACCTTTACTGCATGAACTAGTCTCCGCTGCCTCTTCTGACCAACCATTTGAGAATGCACGCTCAAACGTGTTCAAATTCTCTTTACAGCATGCTTGGAACAAGACATAACAGGGAACTAATACTCAAATGGCAAGGATGTTTATTTATCCTGTTCAGTTTTGCCCGATCTAGATTTCATAAGACGTGCAGAATGTCATTTAGATGAAATACGATAGATTGAGAGAGTCGGTGATTGTGGGATAAACCGATCGTACAACAAAATTCCCCAAATACACATTCCCTGTTCAAGGGGCTAGTTGACAGAAGGGTTTTACTCCTTGTTAGAATTGATCTGGGGGATAATCACTGAGAAAACAGTACCCTAGTTTTGGGTGAATTCTACACTGCTATCAAATGCTAATGACACGTAAAAAGTTATGACATTTGTCCTTTTCCCCAACATGAAAGCTGGGGGGGTTCTTGTAATCAATGCTACAACCTTTGTTTGTTTTTTTTGTCGCTCGAGGAGTTAATATATTTTGCACTTTCTACAAGATGAGCAAATTTAAAGCACCATAAAATATAGAAGTGTAAATTGATGGTATATTTGGGGGCACTATATTATTAGATGTGACACAAATATGTGTCTCATTTTCAGCCCTTCTGGTATAAAAATGACCCTTTATGAAAAGTGTGATATGAGATGAAACCATTTTTTTCCGAAATGTTTTAAAAGCTACTGGAAAATCAGGCTAACATTTGCTAAACTAACAGAAAATTTTAGAAAAAAAATTGGCAAATTTGAGTTGAATTTGGCCCAAACTCTGTCATCTCGGTATAATCTGGTCCCCATTTTCAATGTTTGTATTATTATAGGTATTTGTAAGTACTCCTTCCATTTTTGAGCTTTGAGGCATGCATCTTCAAACTGGAACCAAATCAGACTCCCCACCCCAGTGCACTTTAATCCTGGAAGATCTGATATGGGAAAGCTCATTATAAAAATTAGGTATGGTACTTTGCCAGGCATCATGGGATTGGTATAAATGATTTCTCAGGACTGTTGACATTACTTGATACGTGAGAATGTTAACCCCAATTACGACTCTCATTGGTGTAAATCACTATTGACCCCCTGAAACTGTCCCTACATTTGAATGCTTTTCCAGTACAAATATTTTTGAAATGTATGAGACTAGAATTGCCAGGCCATATTTTGGAACATGATTTGGGAGGACGAGTTGGGTGTAGCGGTTGAGTCGCTCACCTTCACCACTGCAGGCCCGGGTTGATTCTACGGTCCAGCCAGTGTCGTTGTGAATTGGGTTTGCTGATCCATACTCCTCTCGAGGTTTTTCTCTGAGAACTTTGGTTTCCTCCTGCATCTAAAATCGTACTTCTTCCCATATAAATCTTTTCCGTTCTGGCAGCGTCCCTTGAAATTTAAGCGTTTAATGGGTTCTTCTGCCTGCCATTGGCGAATGTATAAATAAATAAATAAATCATGTTTTTCCTGTCATTTTAATGTACTTGTTAGATGCACTCTATCCCTGATAGTTTCGAATTAATTGGTCACTTGAGATTTTTTGCACGTAAAATCAAGCAAAATGCCATTAAATTGATGGCACTCTTAAATGCTGGACCTGACCTAATTTGATAAAAAAAGTGAGACAATTATAGCCCATTAAGGCGTAGTTTTTGTAAATCAGCTAGTGGCCCCTTGACAATTTATCCCCACATTCTTTTACATTGAACTATATCCCAGGACGACCATTTTGGAAAATGTTCTAACTGGGCTTGGCAGTTGTCACAGAATATACTGTAAAAGCATAATTTTTGCGCACGTAAATATTTCACGCTTCAGCGATTTTTAGCATTTTCACTTGTTTTTAAATTCGCTTTTTTCCAAGCTCCTACATAGACTTACACAAAAAAAAATATTTGCACACGTTTTTAATTTTGCAACTTGCTCAAAAGTACGCGAAAAGTACAAAAATTAATATAGTGCGAATATTCCACTTTTCCAGTATTTCAAAACATGAGTTATTGAAAGTATTTTGTTGTGGAACAGGAAGAAATCTTGTCATTTTTCGTGTAATTTTTAAGGTAATGACTAATTTGCACTGCATCTTTGGATGTAATATGTAAAAAAATCATACCATTCCATTTCGACAAGTGAGGTTTTCCATGTGCATGTTAATGAAAATTCAAGCCAAATGTCGTTTAAAATGTTGCATGACTTGAATGTTGACTGTTCCATTTGAACCCAATTGGCTGCCAAACGATAGATTTGTTCGTTACATATTGATTTCCACCATGACAAAATTGTTTTAAAAATCATTATTGCGGTGCAAATTTCAGTATTTTGCCAACCCATGAAATTTTCATCTCGTATGTTTCAAGATGTCCAGGGAGACAGTCATTAAAACTCATCACGACTTTGAACATTGACTTTCCAAGCTGTTGTTTGTGGTGTGGTGAAAGCAAAATGGCATGCAGCCCGAGCTTGTTTGTTTGAGCGTGTCTGAAGTGCAGACGTGAACTTTGATCATGAGAATGGAAATCTATCATGTCAGGTGGATTCGAGAAAGCCGTAAGTGCAAATAGCTGCCGGGTATAGTGTAGTGAATATTTTCTTATTTATTTAATCGTTTCTTGCTTGACCTGGGTATGTCTTTCAGTGTTAGACAACACATTCCCATGAGGCTTGGTATAGAACCAGGATGGCTTGGAGCAGTCAGGGTTATCAGCTTTATGCTTTACTTGTGAACAGCCATGACTTCCTGCCCATGGGGCTGATGGTTTGTTGGTCTTTCTGAAGGAATGAGGTGTTAATTTCACTTCTTGGTGGAATTCAGATTGTTCAGACCATAGGCGGCAGTGCCCCCCCCCTTTTGAGAATTCCTGGATCCACCCCTGAAAGTAAAACAAAGCAACAAATGAAATAGTAAAACAATTAAAAGATATCTCTGTTGTGGTTTTGAAAACAGTAACAAAAGATAAATTTTAGATGTTAACATCAAGATCATTCTGAAGAATGGCACTTAGCTTTAATCAAGACAAATTAAAGGTGCAACAAGAGATTTCACATATCGGGTGTCCCTTAAAAAATCGAAAGGACTGATTTTTGCTTTGATGTAAAGCTTTCCATCAAAAATATTCCCATCCGAAAGGATTAAGCCGAGAAATGTTTCTTTGGTACAAAAATTGTGAAATTTTTTAATTTCGTATTGGAGCAAATACGAATTCAGCCTATGTTTTACATTGAAATACAAGCAAATCCAAATCGTCTTTTTTCTCTCTTTTAAGACATTTCTGTAGCAAAATACAAGGCAAGAAATCTATTGAGTGTCTAATCTATATGAAATTACTATTATGACACAATATTTGGGTGCCTCAAAATCTCTCGTTGCACCTTTTAATGTTTGCTTTAAGAAAAATTGTTAAAGGTGGGAGGTTCCAACATCTATTAAGAATTCTGGATGTTAAAAATGAGGCAATTATAATTTGTTTCTATGTGAAAGATGTTTCCAGCTGAGTCGATTAAGAATAACAAAACCGGGTGTGTCCCAGGGATCACTACAAATTCTGCAACATGTGCAGCTCTAATCTGAATAATTCAGAGGTGATTAGCAAGAGCAATACCACAATGACCACTATGGAAGAATGATTACATTTGCCAAAAAACTATTTTGAATTCTTCAGCAAAAAATAACAATAATAAGAAATTTTTAAAGTGCCTTCCAAATGAAAGATGTCACCTAATTCACTTTAAGATCCAAAAAGGCAAGAAAAATTGACAAAAAAGCTAGATGAAATATTGTACTTTTACCTGTATAAGTAGAACCGTGTTGTGGAGGGCCTATGTGGATGGATGTCTGCATGGAACATTCATTAACATAATTATTAAACCGATTAGTCAATGGCATGGTGATTGAACATGATGAGGACATGTGCTGTATACTTTTTGAACAGGTTATGAATATGAATGAGCTCATTTGCATATGTTAAAGAAATTGTGATTAACCACACTTGTGGGCCATCTTAATTATATACTGCATAATTCTTGTTTTAACCACTTGACCACAGAGGCTGGGGGCGTTATATTATGCCCTGCGGAACTTAACAGCTGTGCACGGAGGGTGTACATTATGCCTTGAAGACTTTGATGGAAATTAGGCAGGCTTAAATTAACTTACCCTTGACCCCACCTTTTATTGGTCCCATTGTGGTGCTTATGACCCTTGGTGTGACCTGAGACTAAGGTGTGACCTACCTTAATAGGTCATGACCCCAGAAGTGACCTTTGACCTTGTGAACTGGAAGCAGAGCCTAAATAGGGTACATCAAAATAGTTTCCACATGCCACTGTATTTATTAATCGCTAGCTGCTGCCAAGTGGTTAATAACTTTTTTGGGCATTACATGTTTGTATACCTCAAGTACAGAAGTTAGCCCCAACCTAGTCCTATTTTTTTGTAGTTATATGCATTTGACTTTGTTCCATTTATCTGTTTCCATTCTAAATTCTAATATCCCTTTAATCCACGCTACTGAATGTGCCTGATCAGCTTCTAATGCATAACTTTCTGCGTCATGTTCATTATGCACTGTGACCAACTGTCCACACTAGCTCACACTGAATGCTGTGATCAAAGCCAGCCCATGGACAATTCACTATTACGGCTTGCAATTTTGTGAAAGAGCACTCAATTGCTCCTCAAATATGTTGCCATGCCAACCGAGCTCAAAAGCTAAAAATGGCTCCATTTTCTTTCAGTATCATAGAAAAGCATCTTTTCTTGTTTTTAATTCAGGCAGACACATGCCGGCAGCCATTCTAGATTTAGATGCAAAGAAAGAAAAGAAAATGCTATCTAGGTCAAGGGAGTTAATATCGTCATCTTCAAGATGAGAATCATTGCATGGTAAAAGTATTTATCCGTTTCTATGGCAACCACTTGACCATGCCTGTTGGGATTTGATTTTTGTGTTAGATGGCCTGGTTTTGATACTTTGTATGGTTTACATAGATGATCCCTAGATACACGCGTACATGGAGAAAGACGTTTTAGAGGTTGGTTTGAAAAAACTGCACTTGTTTTTATGTGCGCATGGTGAAAAGCTAGATTGATGCTGTGTTACATCAGTCTGGTCTGTAGGTGGATTATTGTGTTCAAAAGCAATTGCAATTACTCAAATTGCTGTTAATATTTTTATGAAAGGATCAATCTTTTGGGTGCCTTATCCACTGGACCACAACCACATGTGCACTTAGTCATTATATTAGTGTTTTAATATCAAAAGATTAAATGTAAATTGCCTTTTAACACATGAAAGAGAATATTATGAACAGGCAATAAAACCAAAATATAAATCACTAATTAAATGAAGTTGATAGGAAATAACTGAGGAAATTATAATGCCTGCATAGGTATTGCTATCTTTGCAATAAAAATATATTTTGCACAATTTATATTAATTGCTCGGGGACCAATGTGACATTTTCGCTACTAAATTTGTGTTTCTTTACTTAAAGGGGCATTTTGTAATCCACAACCTCGTCCCCACGACTTAACCTAAAAAAGTTGAGATTTTTATAGCATCTGAGCCGTTAGTCTTAGTAATTCATGTGTACCAAATCTTGCGTGCAAATTCAGTCGTATCTGTAAGAAATTCACAATTTTGTATTTTCTGTACTAAATGGACAGAAATTACAGCACAGTGGCCTGTGGGACCATGGGCAACAAGCATTTGCTCATAACACAAAACTGCAAGATTGGGATCACCTCAATTTTGTGGATAAGGTTTTCTCAAGGATATCTAGTGAACCATGAAGAAAACAGAAGGTGCTGGAATCACGAAATGCACCTTTAACAAGTTAGACAAGTTAACATTTTGTCACTGACGGAACAAAAGTGTGAAAATAGATCGGTGCGAAATATTTTTCTTTTGCCCCAGTATATTTCACCTGTTGGTGAACTTGTGGTGTAATATTTGACAAACATAGTAAGAGTAAATTTCATTTGGGGATGTTTGGATTGAGGATATTGACACATGTAAATGGAGAGCAGGGTGGCAAAGTGGGTATGTGTGAACAGTATCACATAATTTGATTTACAATTGATAGGCACTCGTTATCAGCTGTAGCATTTTATCATTGCCAATTCTTGATTTGATGAAGATGTAACAAATGTTGTTTTCCTCATCATAAAATGGAGATTGGTGTGGAGTGAGCAGAATCACATAAATTTGATTTGCAATTTTTTGCATCGCAATTAAAGGTGCTTGTTCTGTGAGACCCCCTGATTTACCCGGAAGTAGTGTCAATTTTATATCGGCTGAAAGGCAATATTTTTCTCATTGTCATCCTGAAATTCAGCCCTCAAACCCATTTCTTTCCAGAAATAAGAGACAAAAAAACATGCTTTGACCATCAGTAGTGAATGAGGCATTGCAATATACATTATTACTTCTACCATCAAAACTGCTAGTTTGTTTCCCAGGATCAAGCAGAGAATATGATACACATAAATTGGAACAAGTATACCCTTTGAAATATTAGTAGCCACTCTTTGAAAAAGCTCTTTTGAAGCAGATTTTCCAATTTGGATTGATCTTGTGCTGGAAGAGATGAAGAAAATGCAAAATCTCAATTGCATCTCAGTTAAAGAGACATGAGGAGATTTCCAGAAAGAAGCGCCCCCAATTTTTTTCGAACCCGGGTTTTTTGCATATTTGGAATGCTTTTCAATGTATTAGATCACACCTGAAGTGAATAAGCCGAATACGCCGTCTTTATGTAATAATATGATGATTTAGTACTTTCTGTCGTGCACGACAGAAAGTCAAAGCACGGTGTTCTATGGGTTTTTTTTTTTTTTTTTTTTCTGTAGTGTCCTCCAAGATAATCCGGTGTGGCACGTGCATTTGAATTCTTTCATTTTCCCGGTAGAACTAGGTTGATCCCTCTCCGACTTAATTGAATAGGTCCAAAACTCCAGGGTGACGAACGTATCAACGCAAATCGACTATAGTTTGTTTCCCAGGATCAAGCAGAGAATATGATACACATAAATTGGAACAAGTATACCCTTCGAAATATTAGTAGCCACTCTTTGAAAAAGCTCTTTTGAAGCAGTATTTTCCAATTTGGATTGATCTTGTGCTGGAAGAGATGAAGAAAATGCAAAATCTCAATTGCATCTCAGTTAAAGAGACATGAGGAGATTTCCAGAAAGAAGCGCCTCCAATTTTTTTCGAACCCAGGTTTTTTGCATATTTGGAATGCTTTTCAATGTATTAGATCACACCTGAAGTGAATAAGCCGAATACGCCGTCTTTATGTAATAATATGATGATTTAGTACTTTCTGTCGTGCACGACAGAAAGTCAAAGCACGGTGTTCTATGGGGACAATTATGATATTCGGGCAAGTTCAAAACAAGGTTTGCTGTTTTCTTTTGTACTTATTTGTACAATAAACCTTCGGAAAGTTCTTGGTAGGTGGTCTACAATCGATCCTGTGCAATTTGAGAGAAATTTGTATCCTAAAAAAATCTCCTCCTGTCACTTTAAGAGCCTCTCTGAGGAAGTTGTTTTTCCATTTGAAATTGACAGGGTAGAATATTGAAAGATGCAAGATTCAAGCAGTCTGAATTCCATTCTAATCAAGCAAGGACCCCTTTAAAGGAGTTAAATTCCAATGAAATTTAACTAGGTGACTTGGTACTGCATAAGGTGCTATTTTCAAGGTAGTTTTATTTTTGTGAATTTTGTTTGTCAACATGAAAATGTGAATTCAAAGATACTCAATTATATTAATGTATTAATATCAATTACACTTATTAAAGATTTCCACACAATTGGCAATTTCCACAATTTCCTCAAAATTGAAAATTACAAAAAAAATTGTACATGAAAATAATGACTTATACCATAATTGAAAGACATGGGAATCAGTGTTAACCCCTGAGGCCTACAACCTTTCTTATAGTGCCCCTGATTGGCTCATTGCATGATGTACCATGATATAACCTCTTGAGTAACCAATCAAAATAGACTTTCTGTACAAACCATTATTAAAGGGATAATCAGTGATAATGCAAGAGAATACAAAAAATGTGGAAATGCATTTTTTAAGATTGTAAATCACAGACAACTATGTACAATTCCATATAACTACTTTAATGTAGGAACAAAAACACCAAATAGTGAAAAAATGAAGTATTTGAGGAAATTTGTCATACCATTTCCCACAAATAGACATACAGCGATGATGACTCAAAATCTACACTAAACAGCTGATTGTGGTTTACACCACTAATAAACAAAGATCAATCATATTTGTGTTTGAGGTCAAACTATACAGGTCATGATGAACAATATTACCCTTATAATTCTGGGATATTCACACAGAAAGGCTTTTTAATCAGAATTTTCATACGCACATATAGAAATTACAGAATGAGATAAAACGGACTGCTTTTCTTATACATGGATTTCAAGTCAACCACTTTTCAAGGGTATTTTAGCACATCTATGCCAGTAACAAAAATAACAAAATTTAATTTGATGATTTTTGTTTTATCTTTCGGATCAGGAAATCACTGCTTGTCCTTTAAAAGCTTTTCTTACCATGTCTCTGATTGCTAAATGCATCCTATAACCTTACAGGTGCTTGTTCTGATTATGTGTATTGTTTCTCTCTACTTGTATGAGATCCTGGCACTTGCACATACACCCCATCAGTACCGTGGGGAAACAAACTTGGCGTTTTGGACTGTTAGAAACGCAATATGCATGTTGCAAGCCCGATAATACTGTCTAAAACGCAGTTTTTTGTTTATATCTTGGGAATGAATGGATTCGGGGCTCAATTTCAGGACGACAATTTTTCAGGAAGAAAATATGGGCCTTTCTCTGCCTATCAAAATCTATACTATTCCCTCCTGTAAATCAGGGGGTCCCAAAGACGATCTGAACACGCCCCTTTAATGTATAGCCAATGAAATCAGCCAGTAGTGCCCTTCAGTGAGCTTCGGTTTTAATATAAATTTGTTAATATTCCACATTGAACCAGGAAAACCTTTTTTGAAAGAAACAAGAATCCCTATCTTGGCTACTTATTTTAATCATTCAGAGTCCCTTCAGGAGTTATTGTCCAATCAAATTGACCGGGTAGCTGTATTGAAAGACATGGGGATCACAAGTCTCCATTTCATTCTAATCAACTGGGCCTATATATAGCCAGAACTATGGCCTTTCTTTCCAAGAGCCAGGCAATATATAAGAATTCTTCATCTTCAATCCCAAGAGTGGACCCAAAGCTAGAGTATTTGTTGCAATTTAATGTAGGCACCAAAAGAACCCCGGCAAATGGTTGGTAGTCTATAATTAGACAAAAATATAGGCCTAAGACTAAAAATAAAAATGTATGGTTACTCAATTATATACAGTTTACAGTTAGTAGCACATAGAAATCAAAGGGTCATTTTATAATCCATATTATTCATCTTCTGACGGCTTCAAAAATTTAAAAATTGTTTTATCATTTGAAAGGTTGCCATTTAAAGGTGCCAACGAGAGATTACGGGGCACCCATATATTGGGTCAATGTAGTGATTTCATATAGATAAGACCCCCAATAGATTTCTTACCTTGTCTTTGGGTAACAGAAATGCCTTGAAAGTGAAAACAAAATGCGATTTTCATTCGCTTATTTCATATAAAAACATGGGCTGAATTTTTTATTTTTCCTTCTTCTACAAAATTAGAAATTGCAAAATTTTTGTCCAAAGAAATAGTTTTTCAGCTTAATCCTTTCACATTTCTGATAGAAAGCTTTACATAGTGCAAAAAATTAGATTTTCAAATTTTTTAGGACACTTTATGGAAATCTCTTGTTGCACTGGAAGTAACAAACATATGTGTGCCTAATAGTACGATGCAGATTTAAGTCCTCGAAAAAGATATTCACAAGTTGCATATTTCTGTCCATGATGGACAGAATGACAACACAGTGGAGTTTGGACATCTTTTCTTGGGACACTATTACTGAATTAAAAACTAAAAAGAAGTGTTATAAATGCACCCTTCATGTAAAAAAAGATGCCATTAGGAATTTTTCATAGGGAATAAAAAAAATTGGTTGTTGGAGTAAACAGACCGACCATAAAAAAACCTGCCGACTCAAAAGTTTTTATGCAATTAGCAAAAAAATTAAAAAAAAATATTCTGCCAACCGACCCATTTATTTTCATCCACAATTAAAAAAAATATATTTTTTTATCAACAAAAAGACAAAAAATAACAAACAAGACAACAAAGCAACTTACCCAATAGTAAAATAAACGATCTTTGCTATGTCATTGAAAAAAGCTTTAATAGAGCATTTGTATCATTTTCGAATAAAAACATGAGAAGATCTAAAAAAAAATTTAAAAAAAAAATTTGAACCGACCGACCCTGATATTTTCCCCGTTACGCCAAACAAACTTATTTTTTTATGCTAAGGCATCTCATTCATGGAAGCTCAATATAAATTTGCAAAAAACATGTAATGTAAGGATTCATCACGTAAGTATTGGCGAAAATTATTGGCAGGACTGTACTCCATATCTCAATAGGTAACCAGGTGTTATAAAGTCTAATCATTGATTTACCCAACGTATAACGAACTAGCTTTGGGCAAATATTCGCCCGGGTGCTCTTCAATACCTTCACATAAATAAGTAGATAGTCTAGTCCAGACCGCAGTGGAATCTAGTATACAGGCGCTGAATTCATAGGAAGAGCCATGGTTAGATCATGATCAATGCATGGTTGTCACATGCACTGTGATGGGTATCCCATGCATTGATCACATGGGTGTAACCCTCTATGCTCTTTCAATACCTTCACATAAATAAGATCTAGTCCAGACAGCAGTGGATCTAATATAATACATACTTTTGATTGCTAGCTGATAGTGTGCAGTTTGCCACTAGAATTCAATGTGATTCAATATAGTTCAACAGATAGTAAAAAAAATGGTAACCATACAAATCAGATTTTGCTGATGTACCGTAGAATAACTTACAGAGGCTATTGTAGCACATTAGATTGAAATCAGTCTTTTGACCACTTGATTGGCAGAATACAAAACTCAATACAAGACCAATTCAGAGTATGATTTGATCAGTCCCACAATGATGCACAATATGTAGTATGACCTAGAGAATAAAGGATTGATTTGTGGACACGGTTCTCTCTTTAGGAAAAATTTAGCCCAAAGGCAATGGAATGAAGAATAAGGTCGGACTCAAGAGTTTTCCTTGCAAAAAATCCTGGTTTCAATTCAGAGTAAAAGAGAATACTATAGACCACCAAAATATTACTTTTATTCCCCTTATAAACAGATTTATAATTCAAGGTAATCTTTATCCTAATTTTGCAATCTTATGGCTTATAGACACCAAGAACAGGTAACGGGATTTACACCTTACATTTGCACATTGTAGTATAGAGTCCGTTAATTAAAATGTACTCGTACACAACAGTGGAGCCGTGTGGAGTTTGCAACATGTTCGTCGAGATGTACGCAGAGGTACATAAACAGCGGAAGAGGCAACCTTTCATCTTTTGTTTGGGGGATTCCCCGACCATGGCTAACGCTGATTGGTCAGTTGCCGATCAGTCGATACTAATTTTGGGTGTGTGGTGTGTTAAAAGTTGAGAATGCGCTCTTCAGACAGACTTGTGACGGGTAACTACACATCGGGAGAGGAGATCGACGGACTTAATTAATTAAGGCGTAACAACTTCAGATAGGGAGAGACTGACTTTGGACATGGCTGGTGTCCCTACCAAGGTCGCCTAAGGTATACTGGAGGGGTGGACGAGTACCGGGGACATTAAGACCGTAATACGAGAGGTAAAAGCTACGAGACTTGAAACTATGACAAAACGGTGGTTCTTGTAAGCTGAGGAGGTTGGCGTCTGGAGTTGACCCTAGATTTCAATTATGAGTTTTGTTCATGTCCCGTTTTTAAAGCCAACTTGAGGAGAAAAGAGAGAAGACGGACATTTGAATTGGTACGAGACAGATACCCTAAACGACTAATTATTCTGTGACGACGTTAGGGATTGTGAGAACTGCTGGGGGACTTACGAATTCAACATGTGGTGCACTGATTTCGCCCCGAAAATTAAAAAAATACTGCAAGTTTCTCATTTGAAGTAACTTACACCGCGACGGACTTGTGATATCTTTTTGGGATATGGTAAGCTGCCATCTTGGGATTATATTTTGTTATTAACAATTGTGGTTTTGTAGGATTGATCGAGGTGCTTCGATTTCGACGATACAGCGAATTTCGACGAGCGTGGACAAGACAAAAGACACAGGACAGGAACTAGCCATGCACTTACATTTTGTAATTGTTGATTTTGTGATGTAAATTGTTTGTTGTTTTGATCAGTGTTGATTGCTGTCGTGATATGGTCTAGGGTTGGAGTTTTGAGATTTGAGGATTTTATTCTTATGGAGTAGCAGTATTTTGAAATCATTGGGACAAAAGTATGGTGGGGTTAATTTTGAATTGCTACAACCATGTTCTATTAGGCATTTGTCAGTGACTTTAATTGAGAGTTTGAAATTGAGCAAATTTGAGCAATTAGAGGCACACCATCTGCACATGTGCATTTTCTTTCGCAAATTTTCGGAGTTGTATGGGGGTATGGTGAGTTTTTAAAGGTGCATGTTCCATTTTTATGAGTTAGTAGGGATATGATAAAAAGTGTTACAACTGGTGTATAAAAATTCATAAGGGAGTATCTCCAGAACGTTATACAGTAGAGTTGTAGAGTAGTTTTGTGCACATTGAGTTTGTATGTCAAATTTTGGAGTAATGATGCTCTTAAGACAATGATGGATTTTGATTTCTAGTGACTTATGGTAATTTTCCTCCTCTTGAGATACTGTAATTGAGTAAAATTAAAACCATCTTGACTTGGACAAGATCCAATTGTAAGATGAAGCTTTTATTTTTGATTACAGATAATAAAGTGGTGATATTGTTAATATAGGCCTCATTGGTGTTTTTTTTTGCAGCTCCTGACCTTTTCAGTATCCGAGGTTGCCAAGGTGATTTCTGCATCGCCACTTACCCTGTGGTGTCCGCTCGCGCCGCGCGTAATGGGTCCGTCCTTGCGGCGGGCCTGTCCCGCCGTCCTGCGCGCTACGCTATACACGCTAAAACGCGCCCCCCTTCCCTCCCCGGCGCATCTCATACGCGCAAACCTTCCTACCACCCCCCGTTCAAAAGGACTAACCGTAACATAGTGAAAAAAATTGATCCCATGAATGCAAGAACGTACCCATGAGTCGAAACATGGACAGGTTATGCGCAATGTAGCAAAACATGGTAATGATGTTAGCGAGATCTACCTCAAATGGTGTCAATCGCAGGCACATAGACCCAGTCCTAACTTGGGGTCTAAAGTACAAAGAGGTGAATACAGTACCAGTTCTTGAGCATATATAAAGTACACCCAATTTATTATAGAATTACCAGCTCTTACAGCTAATAAATTACACAAGCAATTCAAATAAAATAAAAATAAAAATCAAGTGATTTTTTTTCTCAATCGGCAATTAAGATTGTCATATTCAAGGCCATAAATATCCTCTGCATGTGCTGCATGGCAACTATGTTAGCCTGATGACCTCACATTGTGTCGTATAGTGCTTTATGGGATTTGAAATATTTTTCTGATGAATTCACTCACATCACCTGTTTAACCTGGGCAGTTTGTACACACCATATGCCCAGATGAATAGATTCAGATCCTGGTTATCTGGTTGATTTCCCATCTTGTGAAAAATTCTTCAGCTGTTTTCCCATTTTTAAAGCGGCACTGGCACATTTCCACAAAATATGAAATTTCTTCAATTTGCTCTCAAATGAGAGTCTAAAGGCCATTGAAACCAGAGATTTTATTTTAAACACCATAAAAATAACATCCCCAAAGCAGATAGGGACATTGATATGAGCTAAAGACATCCTGTAATTTGTAGGCCAACTTTTTAAGTTTTTCCATAACTTTAATCAACAAATGTGGATATTACATAAGATTTTTGACTCTTACTCACTCATATACCACAAAGGTTTAGACCGGTCAACAGTGGTGCAGAGCTGGGAAACATTCATACGGCATGTGATGTTCTTGTGTTAAATGCATTTTCGTTGTCTGGCTGAATTAAGCGTTCGCGGCGCGTTAAATTAATAAAATCGTGTCTGTTACCCCGTAAGGAAGCTGATTTGGTCTAGATCATTTTCGGCTGAGGGCTTTTGTTATAATAAAAAGCTTTACAACCATGCCAATATCGAATTTTTGAAAAATCTTGAGGGCGGCACTATTTTTCAAATGTGCCAGTGTCTCTTTAAGGACCATGCGCATAGAAGACAGAGCTTGCGACCCAACCTCTTCCCCAACTACACAGGCCACAATTTTTCAGGGAAATCGTCTACAGTCTTGTTCAAAAAATTTCAAATGTTACATATACGATTTTTATTCATTCGAGCTATAGAGATCAGTATGACGTGATGGACACCTTTTGGACCAACACCTCTGTAATAATCTATCGCCTCCTCACCAACCCTGGCTTGGTTAGCTTAATTGGTAAGAGGCCATGCTAGTAAATACTAGGATTGCCAGTTTGAATCCGGCCAAGCGCACATGGACTTTTTCATTCAACATTATTTGCACTGGTTTGGGTTAGGGAATGTAATTTAGGAATTCTTAAACAGCTGTGAAAGGTAACCAATTTCAATTGGCTTTGCCCGGGTTAATTCGACAATTGAACCCCTTGCAGGTAGTATGCGCTGCATATGACGTTATTTGGAGTTTGAATCGCTTTGTGTCAGACCGCGTTTTTGCTACGTTCGCGTGCGTCTGCCAACGTTGTGTCTCTTTGCATATTCATCGTTGCATTCACGGGGTTTGTTTCGATTGTTGTCCATGGTGGGGTATTCCCTTTCTTGTTGTATTTTAGCCATAAATATCGCGAATTTGGGTTAGATGACCTTAAAGAAATTATAAAGCTGGTTTTAAGAATGAAATACAGGTATATTGTGGGGAACTGGTACTTCTTTAAACGACAAATTACACCATTATTTTTGTCTGGAAAACTCACCCTCCGGCCTCGTTCTTCCACTTAAATAATGGTATTTGCCTTGTGCAATTTGTCTTAAAGATAGTACCGGTTTCCCCAAATCATACCTTTTATTCTCTAAATCTAATAAATTGAAAGTGAAAAATGGGATTTTGCTCATGTCCTTATTATTCCTTGGGTATGTAACCAACTAATGCATCAACACCTTAAAACCTATCTCAAAATATACATCTGAACAAAGAAGACCAGATGTCTCTAACCTATACCTTACAATGTATTGTAATAAAAGAATACTTGCTATTTCATATTTTGGTGCTAAGATGAGCCATGAATCAGATGTATCATGATATGTAATTTCATCCTAACATATAATCTTGTATTGACTTGGCTTTTGGCAATTCAGGGTGACCTGTAACTTGAATCTAATGTTCTGTTTCACAAAGAAACATTATCTCAAAGAACATTAGAACCAGAGCTACTCATGCTTGTAGAGGTGGGATGATGAAAGCCTCTGCAAGCATTATGGCATTCAGATTTATTGTCTCCACCAATGAGTTCGGACGGGTCTAATGAAATGAGTATCGTCCTTCGTACTGTCCGTGACAAAATGTTAACCCCTTTGGTACAATTTCTGGAGTTCCGTAAGGGCTACAATGATGTAACTGGTGGAAAGAGTTGATTTGATGAGTTCTTCTCGCACCCATGATTAGATTTTTTGGGCATAAAATATGCTAATTAAGTATCTATTTGGCATAAATAAAGGAAATTTTCCCCTAAGGCTTGTATACAAGTTTTCTGGAGATCTGTAAGGCATATAATGATGTAACTTGGGGGAGGGGAGTTTCTCGAAGACTTATATTTTTGGGCATATTTTGCGGTAAAATTACGTATGCCAATGAGCTAATTAAATATGCCAACATAAGCTAATCGCTCTATTTTTGAAATGGTACATTGGATTAAACTCACAATTCATTCACTGTATGAAAGCCTACCATGGTGCACATCTTTCTTGTGCCATTTGAAACTGTGTGGATACCTGGCTCAGGTATGCAAATGAGATATTAAATATCATAATTGCCTTGTATCGCTAAAATGGTACATTGGATGTCAAAATTCCTGTGCCTATGTGGAAAACCCCTATGGCCATAACATCTTTGGTGGAATCCTATTGGGTCCAAGGCTTGTGTCCAATTAAAGGGTCACATTTTGGGTTGCAATTGATCTCAATTTAATTAGGTGGCGTACTTGGCTGTATCACGAAACAGTGTGTCCAGATAACCGAATTTCTTCACTACACGAAAGACTAATCTGCCATCTTTGTGTGAATCATAATTGAGTTACAGTGCATGTGGGCCAATTAAGGGCCATTCTTTTGATGTATTGGTCTAATATTCAATTACGCATATTCATAATACTTGAAATTAGCATGACAATGTATTCAAACGGTATGCACCACTTACTAAGGATGCATAGCTAAAGACAGAGGGACGCCTATTTTGTGTCTGGTCTGAGCAAGAAAATACTTTAACTCTCTGAAAATGTCCTATAGTTATATTAGAAAGTGATTTAACATATTGAACTGGTAATGTATGTTTTGCTCTGCAACCAAGACATTTTGCCTGCTATTGGGACAATACTCATGTTCAATCCACTTTTCATGTTCAAATGGCCTACCATCAGATTTATTGTCATGGTGCAATTTTGATGCACTTTTGGTGATTCAGAGCAACGAAATTCTGGTCACCACCTGTTGAAAATCTGGTCATATGGTGAATTTCTCTTTTATTTTGCATTATATAGTTGCACATTCACACGTCACCGTTGTTTACCCCCATGTCAAATTGGTCTTTTATGTTTAGGAACAATTTTAAGCAATGGCGACAAAATTTTGACAATGCAAGAGCTATTATCGTTCCAAATCAACAATCCTTGCGGTAATCTGACATATGCCTACAAAGTCTTGTATTGTGTGTTTAACTAATAAGCGCCCTCCTATTGCCAATTCTCCATAGAAAAACGTGAAAAATAAGATTAGGAAAAATAATATTTGCCCGCATGAATTTCCTAAAATTTACCGAATGTACTTAGTGGATTAAATAATCCAAATCAGTTTGTCAAAAGTGGTGTCGCCGGTGATAATTTGGTTTTGTCATAATAATGAGACTTTCAAACAGATGTGATGTGTATGAAACACATGCCTGAACAAAAGCGGGGAACTTGGCATTTTGAAATTTGGAGGGCAATTTTTGCCATTTAATAAGAGAAATGCATAAGAACTGTGCAATCTTGGAAGAAATTTGATGTGTCCGCAGGCATCTTTCCGCCTCCAAAAGATATACATACCCAAATCTGCCATTTTTTCCATAAACTTAATGTGTCGTAAGTCTAAACAAGCGTAGTCCTAGTCAGTAGTTTTTGAGGCGGCTTTCTATCTCAAACCCCCTGACTTATTTTTTACCAATGTGAGACCTTAGAATGTTAGCCAGATAGCTGGTATTTCAATTTCTATTGCTTGGATAAGCATGAAATGTAAGTAGGATGTACTTTCAACCACGTTCTGTAATTTTATCCTGACAGTATAGTGTGATTGACTTGACTGTCGCTTCTGGAATCAGGTGACTCATATTTTTGAAGAATATTATGGCTTCCGAAGTAAGTCTATAAAGAGGGGCTGGGTGGATAGATCACATAGGTTTCATCAACTTTATTTTATTACCCATTACTCCACAGTATGACAACAAAACAGTTATATGGAGGAGTTGACAAAAGGTCTATAGGTCCAAACACTCACCCCCCTTGGAAAACATTAAAACGCAAGAAACAGGGCATAACTATCACGAAACGCACAGAAAGTGTACACTTGTAACAACTTGTAACACATTTCTTTGTTAACTAAAATCATAGTCCATACTCTTGTTTCACGTAGTTTGGTTCTGGCGACTCTTTGCATGCGTTGTTAGTAAGGTCTCTACCAAAAACAGAACCATTTTTTGGACCCAATGCAGATTATAATATACACCACATGTGCTTATGTGTAAGCCTGGATATTTATGTTTTTGGCTAGAGTGACCTGACACTCTGCGTTCATTTCATATATCAATGGCCCTAGTAATTTTACACTAGGTATAGGGAGTGCAATAACCTGATTTTTGTCACAGGGAGTCTGTTACCAACGAAGTCTTAAATTAGAAAGTTTTCTTTGTATACAAATTAAAAAAATTATGCTGTTTTTCCTTGAATGCCACTTTCATTATTTTATAAACTATTGGTTTGTGGTGTACTTTATTGGTGTTTGTGGTGGTTTGTATGTGTGCATGTGCGTGTGTAGTGTGAATTGGAAATTAAATGTTAATGGTACAAATGTGGTACATAAAAGTAAAAATGTTTTCAAAATGTGGGTATGACAGCAAAACAATTAAATGTAAGGTTGGGGGGGGGAGGTTCTCACTGGGAGGAAGTATGGTATTTACCACTTATATTTTATAGTCCCCCTCATTTTCAGGGCTCTTTTTCAGTCCAGTAACCCCCCCTTTTTAGGACCATTTCCAGAGCCTACTTTTCATGTCCAAACGCCACATGTCTACTTAACCAAATTTCTCAAACCCCTCAAAAAGTTAGCTGGGAATTGAGGAGACCCGCAGCTTATTTTCTTAAATATTCTGCACCCTAGTTTCGGAGACCCCATTTTTGGGCCTCAAATCAGTCCCCCCCACCCCCCCCGGTACAGTTTATTATAGTCGATTCGCATTGACATGTTTGTCCCCCGGGGTTTTGGACCTATTTCAATACGTCGGAGAGGGAAAATGACAGAATTCAAATGCACGTTCCACACCGATGATTTTGGAGGACACTCCCGGTCCATATAACCCACTCACCTGCCATTAAATACAATTTCCATCATGTATGGAATTGCACAATAGTGTATTTCATGCCTTGACATTCCTCACAATACATGATAATGATTAACAGAAGTCCTGCGCCCCATTGAATTTTTTCACTCCAAAAATGTACGGGGTCACATATCAGATGAATCGAGTATAAGAAAGCCGAAAGCCAAAATTGAAAAAAAACAGACCAAATTTGCAGGAGATCCTGTACTGCAAAATTTTTAATACTTTTGGTTTTGACCTGCTCAGTGAATAATGCTTGGTTGACAGGTGGGAAGGTTTTCCTTTATTAATGTTGATTGGTGGTGATTTGGTGCTGACGTAAGGGGAATGTCTAGTTAAATGCAATGAGCTTATACATAGATCAGGGTTAATAACCCTGACCATTCTGACCATTATATCAGGTCAACAGAGGATGAAGTTTTACTTCTACAATTCTGGAAATTGAAAAATGTTTGGGGAAGATGTCAAAGTGCAGAAAAGTTTCTTCAAAGTTGGAAGTAAAGTTGGAAACAGCAGTTATGAGTAAATGTAAATAATTTCTGTTACTAAACTCCTTGGCCTGGCCATATACACAAGCCCTTCCTAATCCTCCTCAATTCAATCTATATTTTTCTGTTTAATCCCTGATATACAGTACCTAAACAAAAACTGTGCAAAATTAGGTTTGTTAACCTATATAGTTAGTCTTGTAGCGTTTGCTGCTTTTGTGTGATGCATACTGAAATCAAGTGGTTGAACAGGACAAAGTCAGTAGTCCATGTGTGAATTTGAGTTGATGGTTGATGGGTGGGGGTAGTCAGAGAATTGATGGATACAAGATCCAATGGGTTAGGTGATGGTTTGTGGGCCAGTGGTTGTATGGATAGTGCATCAGTCCGTGGATTCAAGTTTGTTGCCAGTCGTAGTAGTCCACATGCATTTAATTTGGAGCCATTTTTACTGTATTTTTTGTTGTTGTTTTTCTTTTATTACTGGGAGATTTGCATGTAAGACAAAACAGATATACGAATGTTTCAATTTTATAAGTATCCAAGTGATCCAATCATATTTTTGTTTTATAAACTTAAATACATAAGTGGACCATCAAGTATGATTTGCAAACTGTCTTGACCTGCCATTTAGCCAATTTGAGGCAATTTCTGGGAAGCCCTTTCAATTTTTTTTTTTTAATTAAAATAAAACGTGCATTTACATTTAGGTTTTTGGACTACTACTGGGAACAAACTTGTTTTTTGTTTGGCCTTAACCATGAACAAATTTCACTGGCTATGGCCCTATATCCCACACATCCTTTTCGGAAAAAGACTACATACCTGAAGATCACACCGCAAAAAAGGTGGTCGCGTTATTTTTCTTTGTTAGATCTAGGGGCAATTTCCCCCCAAACCCCAACTGGTCCGCTCTGTTGATTTTGAAAAGTGGAAAAAATGCAGTATGGACGTTAGATATGGGTGCATTGTCACTTAATGGTTTGTTTCACCTCATTGCCCAACTCAACACCACACCTCAGGAGTAAGCCACAGCATATTTGATGCTCTTGTTGTTGATCGTCCAAAGTACTAAGTAAGAGGTCAAAATTTTGCAGGAATTTATGAATCTTGCAAAATGTTGTCAGTGGAGTAAAAACAAAATCAAAAACTTGGGAAAGGAATATGTGGTTAGTGACGGAAATCAAATAGCACTAAGGGTGAGAATGAAGTATAGGAAGTGTCACTCATGCACAACAGTGCTTGTTATCGAAGTAAGTAATGTTACGGTGGGGGGGGGGGGTGGCGCTACGGGGGAGTTTGCATTTGACTACAGAGGAGAGGAATTGTGCAGCATTCCAACTTTATTGCCAAACACAAAATGTTTAATTCTTTTGAGAATTATGTGAAGAATTCATAGATTGTCGGGCCCATATGAGTGTTGGTACGATGACGTCGTCGCATCTTTTTTTACTTAGTGCATTTTCTATCCTCAACTCATTGAGTGCTAGTGAGTTTTGGTATTGATAGGTTAAAAAATAACAGAAAACAGTGCAAAAATAGGCCCATGTGGGTATTAGTTGTAAATAGAAATTAAAGGGGCCTTTCCTGACCACACCTTGTCGCAATTTTTTTTTTTAGGTATTTGCTATATAACAACTGGTTATTATTATTATTATTATTAATTGTTATTATTATTAAATGTACAAAGATTTTCCAACAGTGTAGATATGTTTGGAACTCATTAGTAACCACCTGCCAAATTGACAGCCTTTTGAATTGAATTTATTGTTTTTTAATCAAAAATACGTAGCATATGTTTAATGTGTGGGCAATGACTGATCATATGGACTGTTAATAATATACCATCATTGAACACAAAATGCCCCAGAACCCGTTGCTCATAATGAAAATATTGTATAGGGTATAAGGTAATATGTTTTCAGAGGGTTTATATCCTTGATATAATAATTTTGTGGCTCCATAATAGATCTGTTTTATCTCTATTAATTTTTGGAGGTAAATTTCTAGATATTTCTTCAGTTTGCATCCATCCATTCATGGAGCATGCATTCGCACTACACATCATAATACTATTTAGCAGGATTTTTCAGTGGTAGTTTTCACAATTTTTAACAGTTTTTGAACTTTGTGTTGTTGCCATGGTCCTGCACACTTTTTGTGGCGAAGGGGGACTCGAGAATCTAGACCGTCCGTCCGTGTTTGTTGCGTGTAATGTGCAATCCCGCTAATATATTCGGATCTAAGCAAGTGTGGTGTCCATCTTCGCAACCTAGATGTATCTCAAGTTGTGTGGCTGGTATCCTCAAGTGGTCAGGTCAAAGTTTCAATATGGTACAAATTGGTCAAATTTGGAAAATGGTGTATATTGCTCTAACCATTGTCAACACGATAATCCTTGTGATCTAAGCCAGTATGGGTGTCCATCTTTGCATCCATAGATAGGTAGGTGGATGAGTTCATAGGTGGGTCATGTGGCCTGTGTCAAAGGTCAAATGTGGTAACATGGGTTTATGGTTTATATTTGTTTGTACTGAAATTGACCCCTAAAAGTACTAAAATAAAACCTGTTGAAAATTTTCTGCTATATAAGCAACATATCAAGGTTTATTGGCAAGAGGTCCATCTGCAATACTGCCATTTGTCATTGTTTTTTATTAAGTGTTATACCTTCCAATATATCACCCGCAGCTATTACAGATTGGTCCTTTTTGCCCTAACCCCTCAAATTGTTAATTTAAGCATGGCAACACAATTTTGTTTTGACAACTGATTTACTATTACCGCTGTAAAATCAGAAAAATTAATTGTAAGGAATCTTGCCAGGCCTTAAAGATCACCAATTTATATGTTACATTGTTGTCAATGTAATTCACCATGGAGAAATGTGTAAGCCTCTTTTTGTAAAGAAAATCATATGTGCCCGAATCAAATTTGTAAAATTTTGTATGTGATAGCATTGTACATATAATAATGACCCCCCCTATTGATATTTTTGTTTATTCCTATTATCACATCAATGAGACTTTCAACATCATTGTCTTCCTCTTTTGGATGGACCTGTGGTGGAAACTCTTGGCTTTAGGCAAAAATGTTGCTCTCAAGTGAAAAATATTGGCATGATTGATTATGTCAGATGTTTGTTTTTTGTTTTTGTCTGAGATTTTAAAGATTTTTGTAAGATGTGGATGGATGTGTCAGACTTCCCTGGGTAAAATTTTTAATAATTATTAGATTAATGTTTTAAAATTGTTATGTACAGATGTTGTCCAAAAAGGCACAATTTTAAAAAAAAAAAAAAAAAAAAAAAAAAAAGAAAACATTTCCCCCCCCCCAAAAAAAGTCATGGTTCGGTATTTCTTTTTTTTTTTTTTTTTTTTTTTTTTTTTTTTTTTTTTTTTTTTTTTTTTTTTTTTTTTTTTTTTTTTTTTTTTTTTTTTTTTTTTTTTGTTTGAGAGTAAAAACGTTTTTAAGGAATTTTTCGTATTTGGGTCGTTGCAGACGGCAACATAACATTTTTGTTTTGGTCTTATACTAGGTATATGTTTATTATTCTGTAATCCTTGTCATCATATTTTTCTTGCCATTCTGAATTTGGTAATGTGGAGCGAGGCACCAGCACACAGCATGGTCAATTGGAAAAGAATTTTCTGAAGAAAGAAAGGGCAGTTCATAGAAAAGAGACAAAAATATATGATTTGCAGGATTAAATTCTGCCTTATGACAAGTGTCTTAACTGCAGTTAGAGTATTTTTAATATGCTGTGGTCAAAATTGTCAGTTTGTGTTGTTTTTTGTACAGCCGCTCAGTAGTGACCATCCCTTTGTCTTTTGAGGTCGATGTGGTCATGTGCAAATGAATAGCATCTCTGTATTGCAATAATGACATCCTATACCTAATTCTTGACAATGGGGTAGACATGTTTTTCAGGATATCCTCTAAGGGAACAAATTTCACAGCGAATGTGTGTGAATTTTTTAAAATTCATCCTCAAGGTTGTGAGTGGGCCGAGGGATAAATGGGAGTAGGGGTGTAGGCCCTATACGCCATGGCTCCTTTGGGCCTTGATTGAGACTCCCCATTACCAGTTTAGTGATTTTTGTCTAAAAAAATATGTGCTGCCCATCTTTGTTGGTATTTGTGCAAGATAGGTGCTGGTTGACTGTTGTTTTTATTAGCTAAGTAGTACAAGGGTGTTTTACATGGAGGTAGGACACCTGTTCTTAGAGCTGACTTATCCAGATTTGGCACTTTAGGGATTACAATAATTGCTGTATTTTGTAAATCAGCCGTTTTTTGGCAAAAAGTAGATTGATTTTGATTCAAAATGGTGAGCAATTGGAGTAGGGGAAAAAATTTTTAACAAATTTGGTAATTTTTTAGGATCATTGGGACAGGTCTTTCCAACCTACGGAAGACCTGTCTGCCAGTAGAACAGGTGTGGGTATTATTGTTACCTAATGGTTGTATAGTATGATTTTTATATATGTTTTAAATATAATAACAAATGTGTACAGCACATAGGGTTTTTATTCCGTATCCTACGCCAAAAATTCACGAGCTGGAAGAATTTCCGAGCTGGTGAAATTGACAATTTTTGACAATGTTTGGTCGGCGTACCGAGGCATTCGATCCCGAGGGGGCAAAATTTCAATGTCGTCCCGCCAGAGGGGTACACTTGTTAGGCTCCAGAGAATTTGTATCCAAATTAGTCTGTATTTGACGACATGCGCGCATAGCGCACGAAAATCGCCGATTTACTTTAATTTTGCCCAAATTTAGGCTGAAATTGGTCGAAATTCCTTGAAAAGAGGGATGGAAAAGGCATATTTTGGTCCCATATTCGTCCCGCTTTTTCGACCAGAGGGGGCAACTTGCCACCGCCCCCTCCTTCGGTACCCCTACTTCATGTGGATCACCTTTGGGGAAGTGGAAAGGAGGAGTTCATGTCCATATGGTCTGATGAAATTTCTCTTCAGTACATCTAGAAATGTGATAACCATGCGAATGACAGATATGTCCTCTCATTAGTAAATAAATTAGCATTCCAGCAAAGCGCTGATTTTGTCTTTAATAGACCCTGGAAAAGAAAATTACAGCATTTCAGCAAGTGCTAGATTTGTCTTGATTTAGACCCTGGAAAAGAAACTTATTTTGAATTCATATTCCCCAGATGTTAGGGTGGTTTGTTTATAATTTTTGTCACGGATGTTTAGAATGGGCAATTTGCCAATTGGAGCATTTATGGTTGATTCAGTCTTTCAAATAGTTGAACATTTAAAAATGAACTAAAGAACATGAAATTATGGAATTTGTTGGATGTAACACATGTAACTCATCTCATCCCTCCCATTTTCATCCAATTTTGCTGTGTTTTCATAAAATTAGCTGCGTGCTTTTTCCTGTAAAGTGCATTTTTAGAAAATGAAGTCTTGGCATTGGGAGAGAAAGAGAGAGGGAAGAGAAGAAATGGAGAATTATGGGAGGGAAAGAGTGTTTGTGAGTGAGTGTGAGGTGGATGAGGCGAGGCGACGGGGCGGGGCGGGCCGGGTGGGGACTGGCGGGCGGCGACGCGCAAGCGAGTGGAAAAATAGTGTTTTTATGCCTTTTTTCTTTGTTAAAAAAGTTAAATTTGAGGGAGGGGCTAATTTGTGGAGAAAACAAATCACTTTTCCCCCCCCCCCCAAAAAAAATCTTGGTAATGGGCCCTGGCTGAAAATAGCCACACATCTCCAGATCTCCATAAAAGAAACCTCTCCAGATAGTACAGTGAAGCATATGTACAATGGTTTAAACAAAACTGTATGACCTTATCATATGTAAGTTGGAAAGTAGCAGGAGAGTTCATGAGATTAGCCCAATTAATTTGTAATTAGGGTAGTCAAAACATATGTCTCCTTTGCCATTAAAACAGAAGTTGTTGGTTCAAGAAATTCTCATGTGTATATTTTCTTGGTAAATAGTATATAATTTCGTCTGTGAGTGCAAACAAGGTAGGTAAATGCAATAGAGCCATGTGCTACACGCGGTGTGCATTTGAATGGGATAACTCAATCTATCTTTCCTGATTCCAGTGGCGCTTGAATGATTCTTTCCGGCGAACTGTGAGATGACTGTGGTGCCTGAAGAACTATTCAAAGAGCCACTGAGCAAAGAATTGGCATAATAGTATGTTTGCTCGGAATTCTGACAATGGAAAGCTATTGCAATCAAGAGGTTGTTTGCACTCACAAGCAATCTGTCTTATCTTTAAAAATGACTGACAGGGAGTGATTCCAGCTATGCATTGAGCAATCTTCTGTCATTTTGGATTCAAACCCTGTTGCTCCACCAAACAGCCAAAGAGAAGTATAGTGACCATGATTCTTCTGAAGATTTGAGGCTGTGCAATGAATAAATCACGAGCTAAACGCAGGGTAGTGGTGCTTATTTTAAGAAATGCATACCGCTTGATTAATTTTCGTAATTCAAGTTGTGTTAATTGATCCAATTAGGGCTATCCAATACAGGAGGATAGGATTGGTTATGTTCATCATGGGTGTTGTGTAATAACTGATTATATTTTTTTCTCTGAGGTGAACATGTGCGGTTTATAAGTCCTCAGCTCATAGTGTAGAGGAGTAAATAGTGATGGCATGTGTAGATACGAGTGTGGCAGTGACATGGCAGTGGAAGGTATATTTGCCAGAAAAGGGATGGTCGTTGAACCTCAAGCCAATATTGCAACAATATCTCAATTTGAGGGATTTTTTTTCGTTAGTTTTGTTCCCATCTTAGGCTTTATAATTGTTGAATTTACTTTTAAACTTAAAGGTCCATGGCCTTCAGTCTCCCTCCTTTCCGATCGCTAATAGCCCGTCCCAGAAGCCCCAGATTTTACCGGAAGTGGTCAACATTTTGCTATCAGAAGAAAGCCACCTATTTTTATCATTTACCCTGTTGAAATCTTAAGCAAGCTGCAATTTTGGTTGCAAATGTATCAGACTGCCAACATTGGGAGAGGCTCTCAGGGAGGAATTAATTTGAAGGTTTGAGATGTGAGAGCGAAGCGAGAATAGCAGAACACATGGAGAGAAGATTTAAAGTGTGGGTTGGGTCCAGGGGCCCACCTTAGGGCCCATGGTGTGGTTACATGGGCAACGCCCCGGCAGGGGTCAGGGCAGCACCCTGAAGTCCTGGAATTTTTTTGGCCTTTTTGGGGCCTTTTGGAAAGCTCTCCTGACAACTATTCCTCAAGATATAACTGCAAGAGTTTTTAACTAAAAATTTATCAGCAAAAAAGAATAAGATCAACTCAATAAATTTTATTTACTAAAGTTTCATTTGATAGCTGAAAGGAGAAGTGGAAAATGAGATTCACAGCAGAAATTTGAAAAATATGGTACATACATGTTAGTGTAATGCCATGGTGCAGAATTCTGCATTTTTTGCCCATTTGAAAATTGTCAATCTTTAACACTTACATGTTGTCATTTCAAATCTTGCAAAACAGTGATTTGGTTATATACGTGGCTATTCCACAGAGTAGTCTTTTTTTAACTTTGAGGGACCTCATTTCTTCGCATGTTGTCCGAGGCTTTTCGTCCCCACCACGGACCTTTGCTTCCGAGCCGACATTGTTTTGGTTTTTTTAACCTTGATCACTCCACATAATAGATTAAGTCATTCCGTAAGCACAACAACAGGACTGTCAATAACAAAAGACTGCCACTCGCGTACGTATAGTGTTAGTATTGGCACTAGGGTATTCAGGCTGTATTTTTTGATTTGACTTAGACCCAATATAAAATCAGTAATTTAAACATACACATTTGTACCGACACTTGAAATATCTCCAGGGGGGGAGGACATGCCAACCTAACAGCAACAGCAACTTCAAAAATGGCATCACCTTCCGGGTGCTAGTCTGTTTCAAAGACTTAACGGCTATGAGGGCCGCTATTACGAATATTGAACGGTTACACAGACTCGACTAAAGTCTAGGCCTGTCACGAATATTTAAATTATTAAATGACCGTTTATTTTGATGATTACAACTATTTTGAAGCGGGGTTAATCAACACACCCCGTACGGATTTTGAAGTCAATTATTTTTCCTTAAGTTATAATGATAGTCTAGATCTTTTGAACACGGTTTAAACGATGTGTTTTAATGCCACTGGGACGAGGCGCCATAGTAAATGCACGTAGCAGGTTCCACAAAATTAACGTTTGGAAATCCCCAATGCCCAAACGAGCGATCGTTGTCCTACCCCCCTGGAATATATTATATTATATGAAAGAATAGAGGCACAGGAGGAACATTAGGCTATTTTTAATTCTTTAGTAATAACACTCAGGTGGTAAAAGATCGGCATGTAAACGCTGGTGGTAACTCGCGGCATTTCTTGAAAATCGTTATTTATTCAATTATCGGGTAGGGAGGATAATAGGGGAAGATGGCCGTAAGGCGGGAGTTGAGTTTAAGTGGGAGTTAGTATTAAGACACATTATCGGGAGGCTCCCGGCGAAATCGGGGGAGGGTTAGCAGGTCTGAAGTTTTATGAGCGAAAAGTACCCATTTTGCGGTCGACCAATATTAATTTACCAGTTACTCTATGGGGTCTACAAAATCACGTTTTTAGCTTCGCATCAAAAGTGGATTGAAATATCGGAGCGAAACATTACAGATAGGGATTTGGAGTGAAGGCCAACCTATTAAGATGAAAGCTTCATATCCTTAAATCGGGGCAATCCCCCTTTAATCTAGGGTCATCAGAATGAAAGTTGGGGAGGAAAACTAACTTTCTCAAAAGAAAGAGGGTCATTGAACTGAACAATTTTAACATGGGATCATGAGGGGGCCACTGCATCAGTCGGTAGAGGGCTCCTCCCCCCCCCCCCCCCACCCCCACCCCCCTCCCCCCCCCCCCCCCCCCCCCCCCCCCCCACACACCCACAGAAGTGATCTGAATTTGTTGATGATACAGGTAGATTATATTGGATAAAATACTTAGACTGCCCATCCAAATGTAACAAGATTTTGGATACACAAATCAAACAATAATTATCTTTTATTTTCTAAATTCAGAGCTAGGGTATTAGGGTGGTATTATACATTATACCCTATACTACTCTTATCATATGCTAATACTATCGTTCTTAGCGTATCCACAAGTTCATTTTGGCAATGGACTTGTGGTGGTGTCAGGTTCAGGATTGATTCAACTGAGTAAGCTGATTCGGGGCCCGACGCTTATCCATGATACGGACGCTCTAAACATGGCCCGCTTTTGAGAACTGGGGGCGGCTTGGGAACAGGCAGGGGTTTACATCCTACACTTATTCGACACTGACGGTGATGTGCATGTAAGTTGTGACTCTCTGTCCACGGAACCGAACGCTTTAACGTCCCCTCCGAAGGACGGGATTGCTTTCATGATTCATTTGCCCAATTCCAAGTGAACCATAGAGGAAGGAGAGAGTATTCGTATTAATAATAGCTCGTTTTATATAGACAGATAAATCCAGATGGAGAACCGAATAACTCCCAGCAAGTGACCCCACCAGGATTCGAACCCAGGATTTTTGGTTAAAGTTGCACCACAGGCCAAGCACCTCCTAACAATAGGCCCCGCTTCTCCCACAATATGCTAACTGTTTTAATGGAATAAAAGCTCATGATACGGTAATGTGTAGGGCATAATGTAGTGTATAAGTGGAAAAAGGAAATTTCCGATTACAGATATTTTCGAGTTTTATCAATTTTGCCAATAGTGCTTTGGCGACCAATTTAATTTCACGGTATTGACACTCCATGCAATACAACTATTGCGGAAAAAGTTATTTTCACGAGTTTTATTTTCGCATGTTTTTATGTTTCACTCGCGAAATTCGTGAAAAAAAAACATCGCGAAAATTTCCACTTATACAGTAATTAGCCAATTTTGTTTGTCTATATTGACCACTGTAAAAAATGCCTGTTTGTTAAAAGTTCAAGTCCCATGCTTAATTAACAACTGTTAAAATCTCACAAGCTCACAAGCAATATTCACAAGCATGGTACTTAAAAACAAATCCTGTTGTTTGAAACTTTTAAGAGAACTTTTTGCATGTTTTACTAGAAATACTGTTGAGCTCTGTGTCTCTATTTCTCTGTAAGTCAGGGGGGGGCCTCTCAGACATAACGGATGAGAAAGGGTTGTTCACTTTATGTTGAAGTGGTTCTAGACTAAAAAATTTTCGGGGGGCGAGACACGATCCCACCGGCCCGGTTTTTTGAGAAAAAAAGGTGACCAAAGTGCTTTTCCGGGCGGTTGTGCTCCCATTTTGGGGGTAGAAATTACTTTTCAGTACCTGGGCCAATTATTGTAATTTTGGTGCACATTTCATATGTTTTGCCAGACAAATGCGATTGTCAAGCATTTCAAAATCCAAAATGGCTGCCGTTACTTGCTGAAAATTCAAAATGGCGCCCCCAAAATTAAACTTCTAACTAAATGAGAGATGAAACTGTTGTACTAGCAGTTTTCTAATGAGTTTTAGTGTCAATTTAGTTTAGATGGTTGGGTACAAAAGAATCCATTTTTTGTCGTTTTCAAAATTCCAAATGGCCGTCAAATACAAGAAAATCCACAAATGGGCTGCACATGAAATGACGCATATAAATGGCCAAAGTATATTTATGGCATAATACACCACCAATCGTTTGAAATTACGTGTATGTTTTTATCTCTCTCGCTCACTTCTTGGCATATCCAGCAAATTACAACAGTTTTGCATATCCAAAATGGCTGCCGTTTGCTCTCTCAAAATTCAAAAAATGGCGTCCAAAATGTCACTTTTTGACCAAATGATCATTTCACGGGTCAGGTGATGCCAATTGATTAAGCTTGCACTCTGCAAGTTGTAGCCACATTATAGTTGACCCTCAGTACAGGTCTTCGGTGCGTGAGTGCATTAGCCTCCCTCGCGGTGACGAACACTCACACAT
>JAMKCH010085259.1:0-58947 GCA_023653785.1 Ophioderma brevispina
CAAAAAATGGACGTAAAATATTGTTACTTGTGATTCTGACCACCCCCAACTTGGTCCCAGATGAAATATATTGCATTTTTACCTCCCAAATAACTTTAAAAGTAAACATGGTAAATGAGCTATCACATTTTTGAAGCCAGATTTTGAATTCTACACCGAAAAAATACCCCAGATAGTGATTTTCAAATTTCTGGAGGGTTCCATGACAATTTAATGGCCCTCTCAAATATGTCTTTGCGCATCATACAGCATTTTTTGGTGGTGACTACCCCCTAAATTCTGAATGCTCCTGCGGGAAAACGCAAGGCGTATGAGATCACAATTTCGGATTTTTCACTTTCTACAAAAATATCTATCTCACACCAAAAACAAAAAAAATCCATGACGTGCTGCTGTGCACATCTCGAATGTTGACATGGGAATTAGCCTTTTAAACACACTCTTTAAGATTCCATTTTGGCATTGTTTACAATGGGTTGAATTTTTTTTCCCAGGGTTTCAAGCAATAACCCTTTAACCGCCAGGTCATGCGAGCCGCGCGCTACTTCCGCTATGTACCAATGAATATGAAGGCCGCTCGCTGGTAACTTTGGAAGGGTAGCGTTGTTAAGTCCCTTTGTGACGTCCGTCGTTGTTAGAGGCGCTAATGAGGATTAAATTAATTTTTCGTTGGTAACGCTATTTTCGAAAGTAGGCCACCGTCTGAACACACCTATTGCTTCTAAAGCCCCATGATGTTTTTTGTTTTGACACATAATGAACAAATAATTTTTTTAAGCCTCTATTTAAACATGTACAACATCTGCCTTCAGCCAGGCTTATGAGCATTTAAAGGAGTACTACCCGATCCTCATCCTCGACCCCACACTCACACCATTTAAAACCTGAGAATTTGGTACATTATAAACCTTGTGTTTTTCTCATTTCACCTTCCCCATTATTTTGACTTAAGCAATAACATCACCTTTTTTTGAAGAGTGCCACCATTCTCAAAATTAGAGATTTTGCACAGTTTTGTATCGTCTAGACAACTATACCTGCGAATGTAATGCTAAAAATGTGTATTAGTCCATAAAAGAAAATATTTTGTAATTTTTCAATTAGGATCCCATATTGTACTTTCAGTGGCGGAGCTGAAAACGACATTTATTTCCGTCCATGATGAATAGTAGTCATCTCAAATGACCTCTAAGCTTGACCTGCCTTAGCTGACGGAAGAACTAATAGATGAGCATATACACACTACAGGGTGCGATTCTCCGCTATTTCATTTTGGAAGACATTTTCCAGCAGCTGTGAGTTATTAATCAGAGATCTCCGATTAATTATTCTAATTACAAAAATTCTTCTTTTCTACATATGAGAGTTATGAGCTTACCATCACAGTATTGTTTACTAGTCAATTACCAATGCATCTGTACAAACTCTCAAATATTCAAAAATGGGGGCAGTCTTCAAACAATGTGCTGTTAATTTTGGTAAAATCTTCTCCCCATTCAGATGTTACAAGCATAAATAGGGTTATTGCAGCAAAAATAAAATGATATGTCCGATTCAACTGAAATTTTGGAAGATAATATAGTTGACATATCCTTCATTAAAGCAAAGGACAATATATTTTTGTAACAGATGGAAGCAACTTTAATGTGTGATTTTTTAAGAATATACTCCTGGTAAAAAATTCCCCCTTCCCTCAGTCTAGCTTCCATATCACCTTAAAGACAGTTTTTTCAACAGATAACGTGAGTCAAAATGGCATTCAGATATTGGAAATTTTTCTCCAAGTTAAGACTATGCGCACCATCCTTGTACGCCAAGCCTGCGAGGATTCTGTCTTAAAATAATAATAACCATTTTTATATAGTGCTTAATCCCCACAAACAGGCTCAAAGCGCAGTTACAATTATGATTACGCCGCCGTCAACACATTGTCACAATCATTTCGCTTCATTTGGTTGCTGCTCAAATACATGCCTTACAATGCACACGCCTATATCAGTTAGATTTGCAATATTCCCATAGCACCTCCCCAATTTTCATTTGGGTAACAAGGCATGAGATTAAAGAGACACTGGCACATTTGAAAATATTTCCCCTCAAGATTTTTCAAAATCGATATTTTTCATGGTTTGTAAAGGCTTTTAATCAAAAGCCCTCACCCGAAATGATTAAGACCAATCACTTCCTTTGGGTAAACAGAAAGATTTATAATTTAAAGGTGATCCACATTGGCATCGGACGGCATATAGAAGCTAATACCAAATGGACTCGTATGACTTCAGGATGGCGCAAAAATCTCTTTTCCACAAAAAATAATCGTATAAATATAGCCTCTATAAGCCAAAACTAACCCTATATTTCGGTGCGATTTTACGCCCAAAAATACGCTTAAGCTTTCCTTCTTTGACCTTGGCAATTCGTGTGACGTATTCGATTGCACAGTCCTTGTGTCGGCAATGCCATCTTCCCATGTAAATGACCCCAAAATCGCTCCATCTTCTCCTGTTTTGCATTTTGCCAATATACGATAAATGTTGGTTGACTAGTTTTCTTGATCTCTGTAGATTGTTAATTATAATTCCCGGCTTCATGAGTGTGCAAGAAATGTTGCAAAATCGCTTGAATTTCATAGCTTCCGCATGAATCGCTGAGTAGCGAGCAGAGTCAGAGGCCGATGTGTTTTAACGAAAAGTGTGAGATTTGAACACCACTAAATGCTCCTGGAGCATGAAAATAAATAGCGGCCTATGAAGTTGGGGAGCCTGGCCCTGGGAGCATTGGTGGTGTCAAAAAAACTACCGTGTGGTATAAAGACACGGCTCTTCCATTGATTTAAGTTACCCCCCTTCTTTGTAAACCGATGGAATTGCTTGAGGTATAGGCGCTATCAAGGGGACGCTAACGGAAAATTAGTCCTTAATTACTTTTCTCAGACCGGGAAACGTCACACAATTATGGTTTGAACTTTTTTAATAACTCACTCTTGGCTTTGCTATTGGGGGGTTTCCCGGTAAAGTCTTGCTCATCGAGCGTAACATTGGCGGTAATTACTTTCAACTAGCGACAATGTGTAACCATAACAAATTGCAGTGATTAACTGTGAAGCAAGGAATTCCGTATGTATAAATAATGCGACTGAAACCGCTTCTCGTGGAAGAGCCATCAATCTACCAGATACTTGAACAGATAGTTATCTGTATTTGTATTGCTCATAATTATGATTTAGTTGAGCAAATTTTAGTGAAAACAACTGGTAAGTCTTCGAAAGCGCAGAAGCGAGAGATTTACATTGAACTGGTGATTTTGTTACTTGAATCAGACGATTACACAATCGTGAGTCACCACCTCACACGCGCCCCCAAGTCAAATATATTGGCTTTCGCTGAAGTGGTGTTGCTTGAAAGGGGAGCGATTTTCATTTTTGGGGGGGGCTTCTTTGTAACCACATTTTGGAAGTGAGTAGCATAAATATGACACGTTAATATAAAATCGATAAAAGAAGCTTTCATTGGTAATATAGCTATATATATGCCGTCCGAGAAGCAATGAGGATCCCTTTAACCATCACCGCGCGTTAAATTCAGCAGACGACGCGAAAATGGCCGTTTAAAAACACAAGAACAGCATTGCCGTTGCATGTTTCCCATGGCTTGCAACACGTTTTTGGTTTTGATAGGTCTAAACCTTTGGTTTTATATCGTGAGTACGAGTCAAAAATTTCATTGTAATATACAATTTGTGATTAAAAGTTATGGAAAAAACTTAAAAACTCGGGATGTCTTATCCTCATATCAATGTCCCTATCTGTGTGTGGGTATGTTATTTATGTGTAAAATATATCTACTGTTCTTCCAATGGCCTAGATATCATTGGCGAGCAACATTGAAGAAAAATTCATATTATCTAAAGACTTCCGGGAAGAAGAGGAGGCAAATGAGCCCAAACTGAAATGGTCGACGTGCAAGTTTATGCCCGTCCCGTAGATGTTTTAAATCCTCTCAATCTTAAAATCTTATACCTCAAAAGGGTGTAGCACAAACCACTATGATAGGCAGGGTAGACAGCCACCCCCAAACTCATATAATCAACACAGAACAACTTGGAAGGGTAGGAAATCCACAATCATCAATCATACATAGGGCAGGGTGACATTTTCCACTGCTAACGTTTCATATACTCAACACGACATCAAATTGAAAGGGTAGGAAATCCACATCATCAATCATACATAGGCAGGGTAGACTTCCAGACTAAACTTCCATTATAATTCAAACACGATATCCCCCAAATTGGAAGGGTAAGAAAAATCCACAAATAAACCATACATCGGAGGGTAGAATCCCACTGCTAACTTCATATAAACAGCACGACATCAAATTGGAAGGGTAGGAAACTTCACAATCATCACCACTCATAATAGGCAGGGTAGACATTCCACTTGCTAACTTCATAACTAATCAAACACTGGCATCAATTGGAAGGGTAGGAAATCCACAATCATCAATCATACATGAAGCAACACGCACACATATGCCCTTTTGTGACACAAGGGGAAGTCACAATTCCAATATAACTTTAATGATTAACATATAGCATCCTTCTCACAATACACACACACTGAGCACAAGGGGGAGTTCGAGCACAACTGCATGATCAAATTTCTTAGCACTAAACCCACAATCTAGCAACTCATTTCAGTGGAATGCTTAATCACATAGTGAGCATATATAATATTAACCAGGAAGGGGTTTAGAACTATCCACGACCTATTACTCTTTAATTGTATGGAAATTTCGCAAAAACTAAAAGTCTATTTAGCATACGAAAAAACTAGTCAATCAGATGGGTAGATTGAAGCCACATTAGGAAAACCGGTTAGAACGCCCAAGCTAGCCCCTTAGTTAATTATGATATCCTGTATTAGAACTCTTGAAAACTTTGGATAAAGTTTGATATAAATATAAGCCTAACAGGCCTATAGATGGTCCCAAAGAGCACAAACCCTATACCAAAACCCCCCCAACAATACGAATTAGAGCAAAGGAACAAAAAACCTGAACCTAAGGGAGAGGGAGGGCGGGTATTTGTATCCGGAACCACGAACACAACACCACATCCTACACAGACGGCTACTTGCAACGTAATGGCCAAATGCGGGTAACAGCGGGAAAGGAAACAAAGCACCCAGCATCCATCGACGAAGAGATGACCTCAACGCGAACCCCCCAAATAGGATGCTACAGTGCACTCCTTGAGATTAATATCCTTCTGCTCTGACGTTCGATGAAGCCATAAGCGTCATTTATCTCAAGACTCCGGAATGAGGAGGCAATGAGCCAAATTGAAGGTGACGTGCAAGTTTTATGCCGTCCAGTAGAATGTTTTAATACTCTCAATCTAAAATTTTATACCCTGCCAAAGGTTCGCACAAAAACCACTCTGAGGCAGGGTAGACATCCACCGCAACTTCATATAATCAACCGCAGATCAAAATGGAAGGGTAGGAAATCCAAAATCAACACTTACATGAGGCAGGGTAGACATCTTCCACTGTCTCTTCATATAATCAAACAGACTCAAATTGAAATGGTAGGAAATCCACATCTCACTCACATAGCAGGGAGCACATTCACAGCTAAGTTTATATCAAACACGATACAAATTGGAAGGGTAGAATACAAACTAAAAACATACAATAGGGGGCGGGTAGACAACCACTGCTAACTTCATATAAACAGCACGACATCAAATTGGAGGGGTAGAAAATCCACAAATCTCCAACTCATACATAGGCAGGTAGGACACCAACTGCTAACTCATAATAATCAAACACGCATCAATTGGAAGGTAGGAAACGGAAGGGTAGGACATCACAATCATCACTCATACATGAAGCCACAAGGCACCCCCTTGTGCACCAAGGGGAGTCCCCAATTCAATCATAAAGTAATGATTAACAGATCAGAGCCTTCTAACAATTACACAAACACGAGCACAGTGGGGCGTTCGAGCCCCCATAACTGCCTGGATCAAATCTCTTAGCACTTAAACCCCACCCATCTAGCAACTCCTTTAACGTGGCTGCTTATCCCACATATTTGAGCCCCATTGCTCTCCCTATTAACCAGAAGGGTAGCTCTCCTACGACCTATCTACCCTTTAAATGTATGAAATTTGCAAATAAAAATCTATGCAGCATACGGAAAACTTAGTAAATTCAGATGGTAGTTGAAGCCACATTAGGAACGGTAGAAAGCCAAAGCAGGCCCTTAGCTTATTAATCCGATAGATCTGGAAAATTGACGATAAGTGAAGTTATTTAATAAAGGCCTAAAAGGCTATAGATGGTTCCAATGAGCAAAACAACCCTATACCAAAAACGCCAACAGTTCCCTATCCAAAGGAACTTGCCACAACCCCCCCTCCCCCCCCCCTACCCCCCAGCTGATAAGGGCATCTGAACCAGAGTTAAAGGGCAAAGATTTGGATTCATTATTAGAAAAACGTTACGCACAAAGAACAATAGCGACCAAAACAAACTAAACAACACCAATACGGATAATAAATGGAACTGTCCAGTGTGAAGGCGACAATGCTAAAGTTCATTTTAAAAGGTGGATTTGACAATTCCAGTGCAACTGTATGTATCAGGTCTCGTATATATTCGTGGCGAGGAATAAAAATTCAGCACAGCTAAAAACACCCCTTTGCACTACCCTGCCAATCTTAACGACTAGAATCAATATAGCCACACTCCACAAGGCATACCCTAGACACACCCATTCTAGTTGTACATTATATCCCGGAATCGGAGTGCATCCATAACTTTGGAGGACCCTCGTTCGTCTGCGCCTTGAATATGCATCAGAGCGAAACCCAAATTTACCAACAAATCCTAGTGGACAAAGAGTCTCGAGCAAGGTCCGAGAGCAGGGAGCACGATTTGTGTTCCGCAGATTTATCGCAGGGCGACTAGCGTTTCATCACACAACAACCAACTTTGGATGATAGTTTTCTGCATATTCAGAAGTTTTCTGGCACAATAAGTAATGTTCTTCAAAACACTCAACCATTAACTTGTCAATATCCAGTTCCCAATATGTGTTGTTCCCGCTACAGACATCTCAAGAAATGAACATCAATTCTTACGTACCAGATCCCAACAACAACTACAGATCTCTTAAATTTGCCTTTACCGATCCAAGGGTCCATACGTTGTTTGGAATACACCTTCCAGCTCAAATGGGGGCCACCATGTCTACTGCCTAGACGGCCCCTTTAGATAAAGCAGGGGGGAAGCCTAACAGACCTTCAGAGGCTATTGCTTCCCCCTCCGTCTGGCAGCAACATTGTTGGTACAGCCATTCCTGCATCTTGTATATAGAGACTTTCTGTTCTATTTCGATGTTTTGTGAGATTTGCTTCCAATTAATTTTTGTAGTTATCTCTACTTTTACGTGTACTTGCGACACCTATGTTCTGATACTCATCCTAGTTTTAGCTGTCAATGAGTTTCAAAATAAGGGAAACCATCATACCAAGTGCTGATACCCCTAACCAAAACCACAAAATATTTGCAAACCGTACAAAAACTATAAAACGTCCAAAAGCCATGCTTCCGCATAAGCCGTACATTCATGAAGCTTATCAAATTCACATTCGCAAAGCTTCCCACATAATTACTCATTCCCGAATGATTGGGCAATTATCACTTCAAATAAGACCTATGGGCACAAAATCAGCATAAACGTTCATATCCAAGGAAACCAAAAGCGCCGCCCCCCCAGTTCCCTACCGTACAAAGCTTATGCCATGCCGAAACCGTATAGTTGTAGACGGCGACAAACCACATCACATAACCCCCGAACTTCCATCTTGTAACAAGCCTTTGCCCGCACAACCTACGGCTCAGTACCGATAGACTTGAAGAATAAAAACATACACCCAAGGCAACCTAACGGGGGTTGTTTCAAAAACACTATAGCCACCACAAGAAAAAGGCTTCCACAAAATTCTGTAAACTTTACTACCTTCCTAGCACAAATCCCTTGGCCAAACCTTCACCAGGAACCAAAACTCTAGTTTATCCACGAAAAAAACCAACCACTTAAATTAAAAAAGTAAACATGAATCTAAAGCGGAATAGAACACACGCTCATGCAAGTGCAAATAAAAAATATGATACGTTATCGACCCCGTTATGACTGCAAAAAAAACGAGTCTTAATATAGGGAGCTTATCGAATTTGGTTGCGCAAATACTATCAATATCGCTAACGTCTTTAGGCATTTGCGCTCCCAGTGCCGCACACCTGGTTCAAAGCTCTAAGTCAAAGCAAATTAAAACTATGAAAATAAAAGGACACACAAGTAGCTTACCACCAAACAAAGAAGAAGTTAGTTTACGAATCCAGCCCCCTTTCACATCGCCACGAACCAAGAGTACTCACGTTTCCTCAACTCGGCTCGAATTGACAAGGAGGGGGAAATTCTGCCCTATTAGGCCGAATATGATTACCGACAAGCATCGCAAAATCCGAAGGAAAAACAAGATGGAGGAGGAGAAAGAACGATGCGTAACAAGAGGATTGCGGATTATTAATCCAAAGCACAGTTATTAATGCTTGCCAATTTAACCGGAGGGAAGAAAAAAACGACCCTAAAAAAATAAACACAAGATAATGAACCGAAAGGAATCCCTTGCACTTCCCACAACAAACTCCGATTACCTACAACTTAAAAGCACTCACCCCCCCCCCAAAGGCTGCTTTTTAGAACTCCCAAAATTTTGCCAAAGGTCCCCAACCGAACACTACCCCAAAATCCCAAGTTACACCCGCAAACAATCGGACTCACGAATATCTACGTGTGAATGTTGCGTTGTGTGGTGTGTTGCATGTGTATATGTTACAGTGTTTGTGTGTTGGGGTCCTGAGCTCTACAAAAACCACGTGCAAACGATGGTTAAAATTCATTAGGCCACCTTGCGGAATTTATTTTCTAAATCACTAAATTGTATGAAACTATTTAAACGAAGGTGTTAGAAAATGTGTTGAAAGGGCCTATAGGTTAATGCGTTGCACATATGGTATTTATATCACACTTCTTCACACAATGAGAATAATTGGAATGGAGATTAATAGGAAGGAAATCCCTAATGGTAATGAAATGCAGATTAAGCTTTAATAACGCGATGTGCGTGTACATCTGCTGTTTAGAAGTTAGGAACAAACGTTTACCCGTCCAAGTGGAAAAATATCCGATAGTGCAAAGTTAGCAGATAAACAAAAACAATAGAAAACGGGTGAATGTTAATGAAAATTGATGTTATGTGAATTGAAAAATACCCCTGCACACAGTCCAAACCGAAAAAGGAACAAATGTAGTAAAAAGTGCAATACATCGAGTTGAGCACCTTCTATGATGACGCTGTTAATTGCAAATCGAGGATGTTTACTGAAACCACTACTGCAATGCACATATGTACACTCAAAGCGTAACGTTCTATTAAATGCCTTTCCTTTCTTGCTTTGTGCGTATTTTGTAGTTATGGTGATATGGAAATTAAATGTTGTAAAAGGAGTACACCATTTCCGAGCTGTGTGCTTTCCAATCTGTACATACTCCAACTGTTCTCGTGATTGAAATATTCTTGTGTTTTTAAACATGATGGAAAATGATGAGTTGAAGTTGAATTTTATATATATATATATATTAAAATAGCGTGGTTGTGAACATATGTTTTGCCTGTGCCGACCATACTTGTCCTCCAGTGATTGTGGGGGGAAAATTTGTAAAACCCAGCACGAAAAAAGGGGAACACCACACGCGCACACCAAAACTCCGTATCAAAAACTACACCAAAAAACACACAAGGAACCCCTTAACCAAAGACACAAATGGGGCGCATGAGATTGACCTCTGATGACCAAGCGCCTTTGACCAATATAGCTAAACCTGTATATCACGCATTATTGCACCGTTGTATGAAGCGAACAAAAATTACCCATCCAAATTCATGATTGAAAGATTGAATGTACGAATGGATTCATAATACCGGGCCCAAAATACACAAGATATACTACAAGCGTACGATTAAACGCTGTCTCCTCAATGTCCAATACTGACCCAGCCACAATCTAAACGGTCAATAAATGAAACACAAACCCATCGGGGCTCCAATTTAGTATAACAGCACACACACTTCACAGCATTGTAAAACACCCCAATGACATGTTGACCAAATTCACTAAAAGGTGTGAAAAGGCGTGCCCCATTGACTTTCTTACAACTCTTGGACTATTGTATTGATATTGCACAACAATCCATATTAAAACGGATCGCATTAACAAAGCCATGAATTGAAAGCCTTCCGAACCATGTGAATGCAGACAAAGACCAGCAAAGCATCAATACCACTAATTTATCCACACTAAGTGAATAACGTCATCTACTTGGCCTGTATATATCAAGGGCCAAGATACATACAAGGAGAACTAGGTGGTGGCACACGCCACCATACTCACCCATTAACTGTTAAAATAAATCATAAAAAAGGATATTAGATAGGAAGTTCTTCCACTGCAACCTTGGGCGATCCGTCATAGTTCTGCACCATCTCGTCTCTCAACAAGAGTCTCCCACACGTTACACGGGCTTCCCCACGACCGACAACCTGCACCACATGCACAAATCACGGCGGGGGTATAGTTTATATGGTTATAACTTCAAAAGTAGCAACTTCCCACGATTCCCTACATTCGATGCTTTGAAACTGAACTGAAAAAACAGGAGGTCCACCATAGGCACATTTTGTTGTAGTGCGCCGATTGACTGAAAAATAACTGTTTATAATTCCAAGTTACAAGGCAGTTGATAAGGGATCCCAATTCGCCACGACGAACAATGATTAATGACTATCGCACCTACTACTAGTAATACAGAAGTACTCACTTCACATTGGAAATATCCACCAACAGTCTGGACGTAGTAGTCATAAAAATGCATCCAAACTATCAGAATATACAGGTCACAATTCCGAATATTTAAACTGGTGGATATTGACCAATTGTCCACTGAGCTGGGATGGTAGTTCCCGTAAAACAGTTCGACAGTTCCCGTCACACGAACGACCAAACAAAAATGATTTGACGCTAACAATAATACAGCGGACAACCGCTTAGTTATTCCTCTTCATTAGATGATCAAAGTTATATCACAAGACGATTATAAAGATATAGTTAAGTATCAGAGTACTTGTCCATGAAAAGCATTATTTAAGTAACTTCTTATAAACTCCTAGTTATAAACTTGTTATTTCCACTATGAGTTTATGTTATGTCTCACAGCGACGATGACCAAAATAACTCCGTGCTCTATTTTTATCACACCACAGAACAACAAACACCACATCCTACACGGACGCTTACTTGCAACGTAATGGCAAAAATGCGGAGGGGGTTGGTTAACAGGGGAAAGCGAAACAAAAAGCACCCAGAGCCATTAAGAGAAGGATGGACCCTCAAACGCCGAACAATATAGGATGTTTAACAGATGATCTCCACTGAGATAATATCCTTATGCTATGACGCTTCGGAAGCATAAGAGTACATTTTTGTGAAAAAGGTGCCAGTGCCGCTTTAAGTATCTTGCCCAGGGCACAACAAACATGTTGACCACAGTTTTTAATGGTTCTAATGATCATGAGTCCTGCGCTTTTCCACTTAGACCACAATGCTCTCAACATGCCCAATAATTGAGTTTGATGATTGATATGAACCTTGGCCAGTGGTTTTTCAGTTCAACGTTCTGGCTGGCTATTGGACCAAGCACCAGGGGCAGGAGATAAAACAAATTACGACGTCTTTACCAAAATGACACACGACATTAACATACTAAGACATACACCTACAGACCAGGGCCCCGTACGCAGGGGGGGTGCCGGGGCAGCACCCCCCCCCCAAATCCACAAAGGGCAAAAAGGTCCACTTTGTGAATGATTTTTTTTATTGCAAAAGGTACAAAATTTAAAAAAAAATTGACACGGAAGAAAGCACACCTTTGGTGATACAAATGTTCAAAAAAGGCCCAAAAAAAGGGGACCATTTTAGGGGGTTGGTCCACTTTTATCAAGAATTCCCACTTTTTTTTTTTTTTTTTTCGAAAAAAGGTCCCACCTTTTTTGAAGTCCCGCCCCCCCAAAATTAAAACTCCTGCGTACGGCGCGGCATACAGAAAATATGCTATCTTTAGTCGTGCTTGAACAAGCTTCGAGGCAAAAGAAAAACCAAGTAACCCCAACTATACATTCCTAACAGATTTGATCCTCAGGGGAAGGATTAAAAACTAATTCATCTTTGTGATCCAGAGAGAGATCTCTGTAATTTTAAATAAAACCAATTTTTATTTTTATTTAATTAATACTGTTCTGATGCAATTTCAGAGAACACTGTGGTGTGGCATTGTGTGGTACTTGAAAGGTCGATGATTCGAATCTGACCAGGAAAGCACTTTTTTTCGAGAGTATGTTGCAACCAGGATTATTCATTCACACGGCGGGACTTGAATGTGGTTTAAGCAAACCTAGAATCTCAAAATTTAGCAAATGGTCAGGGTACTCTTTTGTCACATGATTTATTCACATGCCTTAAAAACACTACAACATAATTCTGTTGCGCCTCCTCTTTTTGTCTTACATCAGAGCCCTTACAACCAGTTTGTTTGTTTCTTACATCAGAAGCCATTCTCATCCATTTCTTCCCTAATACACCCAAATACGGTTGCAAATTAATCCAGCTCCAGGGCCCCTCCACCTAATTCATCCTCCCCAATATAATTGAAAGACTTGTTAGTATGAGTGTATATCAAAGATTCAGATTCAAGATTCGTTTTTATTTAGCATAACATATCATATATAAACAAAAAGTATGTCAAACCAGTACATTATATTAATAGTACAAGAGATAATAAAACCAGGTTTCAATTGGACTATGAAATAGCTGCGCGATATGATATGCTAGGACCAGCATAGGAAGAAACCCCGTGGGGCTTATAAGTATTGCTGGCCCTATGAAAATAATATAAAAAGTAAAAAAAAAAAAAAAAAAAAAAAAAAAAAAAAAAAAAAAAAAACTAAAATTTATTTAAAAATAAAAACAAATTGTATGGTGTGTGTGTGTGGGTGTGTGTGTTTGTGTATGTGTGTGTGGGTGTGTATCTGAGTGTTGTTGTTTGTTGTAAAACAAAACACATAAATAAACTATATCACTGGACAAAAAAACAAACCCATTTTAGTAATACAGGATACGGGAAAAGAAGGCGGAAAGACTGGACAACATTGTCGTGCTGTGGTAGGTTTCAATGATAGTCTAAGGGGGGGGGGGTGGGGGGGGGGGTAGGGGGGGTAGTAGAGATAGAAATGAGGTAGTGAGAAAAAAAAGTGAAGGGGGAAAAAGAATGAGGGAGTAGTAATCATTGTAAAATGTATGATGATTAATGCTTGTTTTTTAGTTGAGATTTAAACCTTTTTTGGTTTTGATTCTTTTGATGATATGGGAGACCATCCAAGTTTTCGCAGTGGTGCTGAATTAAAGTGTTTTTCAGACGAGGATTTAGGGAGGGAAGATGAAGTGTCGGCGCTTGTCTTGTCAGCACAGTTGTTATAGCGGGTGGATTTTGTCTATTTGTGGTAAGTGTAAAGTAATTATTGAAGTTCGGAGGAAGGTGATTGTTTGTGATAGTCAAAATGAAGAGCCGCTGTTTGTTAGCGGTTGAAGGTCCTTAATTATAAGTGTTTTCCAGGAGTGAAATTAATGGCGACGGTGCAGGTGTGAGTTCTGGAGGGTCGAGGTTGTTGTTTTGGGGATAGTGCGGATGGCCAGTTTGTGTAATGTTTGCGTTTGACGAGTCGTGAATGATAGTTGGAGGCCCAGATAATGCTACAGGAGCTAAGGTCACGGGAGACTAGTGTTATATTAGTTGAATTTTAAGGTGTAGTCTGGAAGGTGATGTTTAACTCTGTAGTTGTACCCTATTGCGTGAGGAGGCTTGAGTAGGATTAGAGTTAATATGTTCATTCCACGTTAGTTTGTCATCAATTGTGATGCCAAGGAATTTTGTTGATTTGTAACGGGGCGATTGTCTGATTATACAATGGTTATTATTTCATTGTGATTTGTGTTGTGCGTAGAGAAAAGCTGTAGTTAGGTTTTGGGGAAACATTGAGAGAAAGTTTGTTAGCCCGAAAAAACCAGTAATGTGATTTTGCGAGCTTCGTGATTTCATGTTATTGAAAAAGTGCACTAAGATTAGGGTCTGAGAGAAAAATGTTGGTGTCATCAGCAAATATAAAATTAGTTTTAGTGTGCTGGAAGTGATTTGCGATGTCGTTCATGTAAATTGATGAAAAGTAAGGGTCCAGGGATTGAGCCTTGCGGGGACGCAACTGTCGACTCAAGTTTATAATTTAAATAATTTAAGTACGAATATTTACTCATAAAACAATCTCAATTTGGATCCTCTTGTAGCCTACTCTATTTTTAATCAAGCTAACCTACTGCGCGTGCGTGCACAGTGCCTCACAGAAAACAAATTTGCATATCAATACATCCCCATCTTCACAACGCGCGAGAGAGAAATTCCCATTAGTGGAAATTCTCAATCAAAATTTCGTGGTAATTAACCAATACTAAGTATACACCCATCCAATATCCCTAACCTGCACTGCATTCATAATTAATCATATCAAACATTCTTCAAGGATTAAACACGATACAGGGCGAACGCACTTCACAAACTCTCACTACTACTGTCAGAACTCCCGATGCCGTATAACGATTTACACGAAACAACAACACGATTCGCTGTAGAGTGAATGGGGGTCAATCCGTGGACCCTCCGTTTCTTCACGCTTAGCATTGAGTACACAGCTTGGCAGAAGATGGCGATTGCCCACTGACTGAATTTTTGTACCATTACTTGGGTTATCTCTCTCCGCTCATATCATGGAAATTCTGATGACCTAGAGCCGGAAATGTTACCAAATGATCCCTAATACCGAGGTAACTTGGATTAATCAATTTGGAGTGATTTTGACGAACTAAATAACTGTGTTTCTCAGTAAATTCATGACAAAACGTTGAGATCCTCAACACGCATCCTACCACGACAAATTCATTGCGATAATAAAAATCTCGCATTTTACAACCATCTTTCACAACATTCATACTTCTTCCTAGACCCGTTTAAAATGTCATGAATCCATTATTTAACAAGTAATAAACATGACACTTAAACACTTGTGCCGTTTTATTATTAAACACAAAAATCCCGATACTTGATGGCTGGTTTTCGAATAGTAGCGTACCTGGGCAATGAATGAAGAAATCGGACCAGGCCAGGGAATCGCGCTAAACCCAACTGAGGGTGTCGACGCGGTGATTGGCGCATCGGGCCACATGACTGATTTGAATCTACAGAATTATCAAAAGGGGGGATGGACACTGGCCTGACCATTTGATCGCATTCAATGTCAGGGCTTAAATAAAGATAAACCTATAATATACTCTACTACATAAAATTAGTACCCCCCACCGTGAGCTTATGCCACTTCCCATCCCGTCTACACTTATAAAACCCTTTTCCAATAAAAATATTATTATATGCTTGAAATACAAATGTAAAACAAATAGTATTCCGCATTGTTGTGAATAATGTTTTTTGTTTATATATACCATACTTCAGCCTATGGAGAATATACTTCCAAAAAAAAGAATAACAATTCAATTAAACTATCGTAATCTTGACGTGGCATCTGCACATCACAGATATACATACACAACATATACACCTACACACACATATACAGACCACATACCTATACCTACATACAACATTACACTGCGCGCCCACCCAACCCACCCACACATGCAACGCAAAAAATCTTGGATGTAATTTTTCACTCTTGTCTCTTCTTGGAAATCACACAGACACACACACCTACACACACACACATATATACATACACACACTCCCACACCGCTCGCACCCACACTCACAATGCAAAGCCCAAAAATCTTTAGATTTAGTTTTTTTTCACTCTTGGAAATTGGTTTCATCACCTCTTGGAAATTTTTGACCCCACGAGTGACAGCTGTGAACCACGGCCAAACATGTTTTTACATTGTTGAAGGAGTTAACAATGTTAAAGAATACTACCTGTCAATTTGGTACACAAACAATAAATTTAAATCCATGGGTATTGTCCTTATGCACGAAATATGAAAAACCATCCCAATTTAGCTTTGTTTTATATTATTTTTGATTTTCTTTACTTTCTTTAAAGGTTGTCTCCCCCCCTATAAACAACAGGAGTATTTTTGTGTCGAGCGTATATGTACCCACAGGTAATTGCACTTCCCTCCTCAATGTGATCCAAAGACCCTTTCAAATATTGGTCTTTTGTGGATCTGATCCCTCCCTTCTTCCATCAGAATAGCTTAGTTTACAAAACAATGGTTAGATCTTGCCATTGCATTTTGATTAAAATTACATTCACTTATAAAAACGAGGTTACACAATAACTCAAAATGATGATCAAAATGCACCATGATCATCTTTTTTAGTGTACATTTATTTTATAAACACCATGTCAAAGCTAAACAATGAGCAAACCTGGAACTTGTCTGGAACAAGAACGTTTAACAATAGATAGTGTTTTTAACAGTAACAGAGTAAACAAGAGCTGTAGTTAAAACAGGTTTTGTATAATATTATAATCTTTGTTTTTTAATGTTAAACAACAAAAGTATCTGAAGGAACATTGGGATTAAACAAAAATAAATAATAATGTTGCTGAATCTTTGAAACCTGATTGACTTGTTTGTTTTGTCAAAAAGGTGAATTCAGGATTTGATCATAATTATAGTCTCATGGTTCTTGTATAAATGAACATTGGTGAAGTATGTTTGTGAAAACGAAGCTGATATACATCAAAAGCTTAATAGTGAGGTTAGGGGAAACAGTGGTGAAGCTTAAACTATGCATGGCAAGTATGATGAAACAGTAGTGAAGCTTGAACCATGTAATTTTCAGTTATGGTGAACACGGTGGTGAAGTTCAGATCTCCAAAATTGACAAAAGTGAAGCGTCACCTTTGGTAATAAATCAAAGGGTGAAGCCTAGACTAACAAATTTGCAGAAATAGTGATACCGTGACTTTGTTTTTTGAAAGCAGTGAAGTAGTGGTGAAATTCTGACGTGATAAATAATTGGCCCAGGTGAAGAAAGGGTGATGACGTGAGGGGGTGGGTCCACGCTTCAAAATGACGCCTGCATTAATGGTATATTATTATGAGCCCCTGAATAGGTCCAGTATTGTCAAAACTGTATCTCGTATCTTTACCTGCGTTTTCTTTCGTCTGAGAACAATAATGGGTATGGTATAGTTTCTTGGAATAACGGCCACCAACTGCATTCAACATCGAATATTCGACGTCGAATATGGACTATAAACCAGCCCTGAGGACATCCCTTATCTGAGTGGCGCGGAATTTCATTTAAAGAAATAATTGAGAGTTTTCATTGCCAGAATAACAGCGCTCTTGCATTTCACGGTCAGGCAGAATATCTTCTTCCGATTGAATCCTCATAGCGATTAATCATTTTAGAGTATGTTGTATTTACTTGGAATGTGAATCAATAACGACCCAGGTTGTTAGGGTTAATTCAATCGAGATGGATAACATTTCACATGTCAGTGTGACTACCCGATAGCTTTCACCAAACCACCACTTCAAAATGTCCAGACACGATCTGACCTGAAAAATGAGGTAGAATAAACGGTTGCAGAACTCAGTATATTCGAATTATGATGCAAAAATAGTCTCAAACTTAACCTTTCCACAGGGATTAAAACAAAAGAAAAATTAAGAAGGGAAATAGTAGAATGTGTTGTGTGCGACCAAACCAGGAGAAAGTCTGAGCATCAGAGGATATCGGGTTTGTTGTAGGAGGAGTAACTGATGTTATGTTCACCTTTTTGGGTTTACTTGTCGCACTGATTGCCTGTCATTTTTTCTTTGGGAATATTAAATTCTCATTTTATTCATTATTGCCCATCCTTGAAAATGGAGCATTTCTGATTTGCGTCGTGTACTGCCCAGTATTCTGCATAGTACCGTCTAGCCCTGTTATATTCTAGATATCCATCATGTTTCTTTGTTCAAAGGTAGTTGACCCGACCTTTTATTTTTTGATAATGTGGTCGCTGACCTTTATTTTTTGATATGTGGTCACTGCGTCAGAGACCACAGTATAAAAAAATAAAGGTCTGGGCATCATCGGAACTGTGAACCCGAAAGAAATACCAATGGTCAGTCTAGAAACACCGAAAGGATTAACCAAGTAATCCTCATGAGTGTCACTCGATTAATCTGTATCTAATGGCTATTCACACTATGGAATCGATTGTAGAAAACCCGCCTGCCATTGTTTGGGGGAGGGCTTATTTAAATTATAATCGCCATATGGACACCTGCCCATGATGTAAATCCCCAAGAATCAAAAGAGATTGTAACGAGACAAACATAAGTTTTCAGGTGAAGGCCACAGCGTTACGGTGGTTATATGGGCGGTCGCAAGCGATTTATATTCAAAAGATTACTGACGTAATTCATTTAAAAACTCGAGGAAAATACAAAAAGATAGGCTTCGATGAGCGTAAAGTGTTTGAAAAGCGTTAAGGCCGAAAGGAAGAAGGAATGAAAAAGAAAAGAAAAAACATTAAGATTGAAAACAAAGAAAATACAGCAGAAATTGAAGCTAAAACTGACATTTAATTTAAAATTAAATGAAAAAAAACACGAAGATGACGGATAGAAGAAAAGGAATAAAAACGACCAAAGAAAAGCTTGTTTTTAAGATCTTTTCTTAAACCTCTAGTGTTATAATATATCACAAAGGGTAAATGTGTCTGAGAGCTGTAGTGTTACGCCATTTTGAAAGCAGAAGGTCAAAATTCATTGTACGACCAGGACCAGGCTGCCAGCTGTCTATGTTATTCTTAAAGACGATAAAATATGAGTCATTAATATGACGAGAAGTCTATGTCTAAAGGAGATGTTACATTAGTCCCACATGAATTGGCTTACTCAGCTGTGAGTATGCGACATAACGGTTCCGCTGTTTGTGTTTTTGACGTTTAACAGGTTTAGTCGCTTGAAATTTTAACCTCGTCTTACCAAGGGGGGGGGGGGGTGGGGGGGGGTGGGGAGTGGTTACCATCCCTAGTGAACTTTCTTCTGGTTCGCCCCTAAAATGCCTCAAAAAGGTCGAAAAGAGCTTCCAGGTAATCATTTCTCGATATATCCTTTGGCCAATTTAGCGAAGAAAATGGAACCAGGTAGCCCTTTCACTGCGGAGTACATGGGTTAGGGGTTATGCTGTCAAAGTCGAATGGGGGGGGGGTTGGTTACCACCAAGGACATTTTCAAGTTTTGGTACATGTATATTTTTGAAAATATTTGTACAGTATGGCATCTAAAAATAGGGTTTAAGTAAAATAGTCCATTGCATCATTTAGAACTGGAAAACCGCTGAAAATACGGATATCTTGCTTTTTTAGCGCCAAAATTAGAGTAGCCTATTTTCGTGGAAAATGTCAATTTTACCGACTTACTTTTACCGGACAGTGGTCAAATTTTAAAAACAATGGCTCTTGGGTGTAACTTTCAAAAAAATATGGGTCATGGTTTGACAACGATGCTGAAAAATGTGGGTCTTCAAGCCTTACACACGCATCACCTCCAAAATTGGGATGCCCCCCCCCCACCCGGATTGCACCCACCATTTTTCATATTTACGTGAAATTAAGGATCCCAAAACAGGGTAGCAATGGAAAGCTTGGATTTCCTGCCATTGGTGATTCCAACGCTTTTAATTACAGTCGAAGCTATAGTATAATTTAAGCATGTTTAGTATAAGGTAGTCGGTTTTTGCCCTCTATCAGATTCGCCTTAAACCCACACGGCGCGGCGGTCAGTGAAGCAAACTGCCCAAAATGATAGGTATTATAGAATGCTTCAAAAGGCGATTTTTCGTGTCGCTCACGCCGTTTAAAACTGGTTTCTCCCGTTAAAAATGGAATTTTATAATATAAATTCTAGTAGGGTGAAGTTGCCAAAATGTTTCGGACTAGAGGTCGTAACCGGCCGAGGGGAGAGTAATATCAAGCAGCAGTTGATGATGTATAATTCTTGCTTTTCCATATTGTCGCCAAATCCATTTTTTTAAAATGTTGTCCCTGCTTGTTACACAAGAACGCATATCACAGATTAAATGGCCCGTTTTATCGAGATCATATTATGCAATTAATTATAAAGTCTAATAAAAACATGACGATATTACATTATTACTAGGTCTATGATTCAAGATTCAAGATTCGTTTATTAGCACTGCTAAAAAAAAAATCCGTAAATTTACGGAAGGAAATTTCTGGCGCAGTTAATTTCCAGACATTTTTAGGGTAAATGTTACAGAAATTTCTGTCAATTAACGGAACTTTGACAGTAATTTACAGAAATGTGTCCTCATATTACGGAAAAAAAAAAAAAAAAATGTGTATTTTAACATAATTTTTCGTAATTTAAAATACGGAACCAAAAAAAAGTCCGGAAATATGCTGCCAGAAATTTTTGAAATATTTCCGTAAAATTACATTTTTTATTTTTTGTTTTTTATTGAGTTATTGTTTTCCAAACAGATTTTCCGTAACATTTACTGGAAGGAAAATTGTTTTCTTATTTACGGAAATTTTTACCAGTGCAAGCTAACATATCATTATTAAAAAAAAGTATGTAACAGTACATTTAATATATACAGAGATAGTAAACAATCGAAAACTGTTTTATTATGAAAAGATGAGCGAAGATGATATGCTAGGACCACAATGGACAAACCCAGTGGGGCTTATAAGTATTGCTGGCCCTATGAAAATACAGAAAGAAAATTATATAAATAGTTAATAATTAACACAAGGTTTGATATATAATATGGTTAAATTAAAAAAAAAAATGTATGTGTGTGTGTGGGGTGTGGCGGTTGTTGTGTGTGTGTGTAGGTGTGTGTGGGTGTGTGTGCGTGTGATTGGTGTGTAACAAAAAATAAAATAAACTCTATATCTGAGACAAAAACAAATTTTTTTAGGAATACATGGATACGGGAAAAGGAGGCGGACAGACTGGACAAAATTGTCTTGCTGTGGTATGTTACACTGTGTGTAGGGATAAGGGGGGGGGGTAGGAGATAGAAATGAGGAGAGAAAAAAGTGAAGGGGGGGGGAAAAAGAATGAGGGGTAATCATTGTAAAATGTACTGATTGATTAAATGTTTTTTTAGTTGGCTGGTGTGTGTGTGTAACAAACAAAATAATAAATAGATATCTGAGACGAAAAAATTTTTTTTTAGGAATACAGGATACGGGAGAAAGGAGCGGACGACTGGACAAAATGTCTTGCGGTGGTATGTTACACTGTTAGGATAAGGGGGGTAGAGATAGAAATGAGGTAGAGAAAAAAGTGAAGGCGGGAAGGAAAAGGAATGAGGGGGAATCATTGTAAAAGTGTAATTGATTAAATGTTTTTTTAGTTGAGATTTAAACGTATTTTGTTTGCAATTGCTTCTGATAGTTCTGGAAGATCATTTCAGAGTTTTGCGCCGTGGTACTGATAAAGTGTTTTTCAGGACGAAAGATTTAGGGAGGGGAAGGGAAGTTTGTCGGCTGTCTAGTTGTTTTTTTATAGCGGTGGATGATTGTCTATTTGTTGGAAAAGTAATTATTGGAAGTTCGGAGGAAAGGGAAGGTGATGTTGTGATAGTCAAACATGAAGAGAGCGCTGTTGAAGTCGGTTGAGGTCCTTAAATTTAAGTGTTTTTCAGCGAGTGAAATAATGGCAGGTGGTGCGTTCTGAGGGTGAGTTTGTGATAGTGCGGATGGGCCCAGTTTCTGTGTAATGTGAGTTTGACGAGTCGTGAATGATGAGTTGGAGGCCCAGGATAATGTTTTAAACCCAGTAGCTAAGGTTACGGGAGAACTAATGGGTTATATAGTTGATTTTAAGGTGTTAGTCTGGAAGGTGATGTTTAATCTGTAGATGTACCTATTGCGTGAGAGGCTTGGTAGTGATAGAGTTAATATGCTCATTCCACGTTAGTTGTCGGAATTGTGATGCCAAGGAATTTAGTTGAGTGTACCGGGGAGATTGTCTGGATATCAATGGTTATTATTTATTGTGATTTGTGTGTGCGTAAGAAAAGCATGAGCAGTTTTGGAAAATGAGAGAAAGTTTGTTAGCCCGCAACCAGTCTGTGATTTTTGCGAGTCGTGATTCATGTTATTGAAAAGTGCACTAGATTAGGGTCTGCGGAGAAAAATGTGGTGTCACAGCAAATAAAATTAGTTTTAGTGTGCTGGAAGTGTTTGCGATGTCGGTCAGTAAATGATGAAAAGTAAGGGTCCAGGGATTGAGCCGGGCGACGCCAACTGTGATAGGTTTGATAGATGATGCGGTGGAATGTACATAGACTGAATGTGAGCGGTTAGTTAGGTGACTCCTGAACCACTCAAAGGCTACACCCCCACGGACACCGTAATGATAAAGCTTGTGAAGAAGAATGTCCACCAAAACACTCCACTAACACTCCCCACCTCCCCCCACATCTCCCGCTTCCCTTACTCTCCCACAATTTCCGCCCCCTTATTCCACCTTCCCCCTAACATAACCACACCACCCCCCACTCCGCCTAGCCACACTCTTACGCCTCACCACCCACTCACTCACAATCACGATATCACTTTCCTACGGGGTCAATGGTGTCAAAGCCTTTGGAGAGATCCAGGAATACCTCCATGATGTGGAGTTTATTTTGAGTGCAAGGTTCAAGGTTGGTTGTTGTTCAAGGAGTGCCATGTAGGTACGAGCGTTTGGGCATAAGCAGTATTGTTCGTCGAAAGAATGTTGTGCTTATTGAGAAATGTCGACAGACGTGTGTACATGATGTTTCAAGGAGTTTTGAAAAAGATGGAAGAACAGAAAGAGGTCGTAATTAGCAATGTCATGTGCATCTTTGACTTTTGTAAATAGGTAAGACTTTGGCTGATTTGAGTTGGTCTGGGAAAATCCTGTGAGAAGTGATTAGTAAATAGTGCAAAAGAGGCGGTATGATGTTATCATATGATTATTAGCAATACCGGGTCTATATTGTCGGTAACATGCCTTTTCCAGGTTTTAGGAGGTGGGGAAGTTTGTGCCTTCATCTACAGTAACTGGATTGAGGAAAATTGAGGTGGGTTGGTTTTGGAAGGTGTTTAATAAATGGGGTATTGGAAGGTGGAATTTTGGTAGCCAAATTTTTGCCAGATTGTAAAGGATCTAATGCGAAGTCACTAATATTGCAGCAGATACGTTACCATACTTCGATGAAATAAAAAAATTTCCATAAATATGGTTAGAATGTTTCCATAATGTGACAAATCGAGCAGATGTCAATGATATACATCGTGGTGCATAAAAATCTTGTTTAAAGTAACGATACGGGCCTTTAATGAAATAAACCCTTACGTTCGTTCTACGCGCAGATACGTTACCAACGCCCCGCTGTCCTCGCTATTATACATGAAGTCTGATATAGAGATAAAGGATATAGGATGAAGTCGGTAAAAGTTTAATTTCACCCAAAGACCCCATATTTTTGAAGATGTGATCACTGTCTCCCAAAGATCCCTATTGGGGCGAGAAAAATTTTCACCCGGAAGACCTTATTTTTTAGAAAATTTTGCAAAAAATCTCACCAAAGACCCCGGGTTTGTGGGAAAATTTTGCAAATTTGTCACTCTTGGGGCAATTTGGCTGTCCTCCCCAAAAGACCTATTTTTTCATCCTCTGTCACCGAATGCCCCGGGGTTTGGAAGTGCGAGCCTTGCACCATCCATTCATAGGTTATAAAGTCCCCCCCCCCCCCCCGGGGTTTTACACTATATACGCTACGCCCGATAAAATTTAGTGAATAGCGGCAGAATTAGGTAATTGGACCACTTATATACAAAAAAAAAAAGGGGGCTGGTAATTATGTAACTAGTGTTAGCTATTATAAACTTAAAACATCTCGGTAAACGTAGCTGATCAACTCCAATTAGGCTGGGGGACATGTCATTCTATGCTGTTGTTTTGTGTATCCATCGGGGGGCTAGGGGAAAAACAAGTGTAAATTCATAATAAATATTAAATCATATAATCGTCTGTTCCACAAATAAAACGGGCCACAGTTTCTTGAAAAAGAAAAAATATACATCATTTTCATACCCCAATATCAGTGACTAGTGGATGCACTAGACTTTAGAAAACAATGGAGTTAAAGATTTCATCAACGGCCCGGTATGCGGTGTAGAAAAAACATTCAGATTCCCTTTCATCTGGGGTGCAGAGACCATTGTTATATAGTCGCGCAGCTGATAGATTTCAGCTGTTACCGATCTCCAATTTAGGACTGAGTAATTTTCAGGACAAAAATACTTAACCTCATTCACAAATAAATAATATTGAGCGTCTATAGTGCGCGTTCAATTAACTTTGGCCATGTTTTTCATCATTTATTCGAAAGACAGAAACATGAACAAACATCATGAGAGAATGTTGCTGGGCAAGCTTTGACATAACAACTTTGTGCAGAACCAAAATCCGTACTTATTGCTTAACTTCCTTCTATTCAATTTACCGCGTTTTCAGAAGAAAATTAGTGACAACGACCTATATTATAATGTACAATGGTTAGTTATTGTGAAGAGGACGGGTATTGTCGCTCAACCCGAATCGTGGAGGTGGAACACCTGGCTATAACAATGGCCCCACATACCGGGCCCATTGTAATATCTTTAGCTCATGGTTGCTGAAGTCTATACATATCCATTGTCTCTGATATTGGGGAAAAGAATTGAGGTGACATTTTATTTATTTAAAGAAAATGTGCCAGTTTTATGTGCGGGAAACAGACAGTATGGGGATTTAATAATTATTATGAATTTCCACAGGGGTTTTCCCTTGACCCTCGATGGGGACAACAGAATTTGTTATACAGTTGGTTATTTGGTCCACGCCCCTTAGTCTAATTGGTAACATATCTGTTGCAACTCAAAACTTTCATTCCAATGCACGTCTTTCCGAGACCGTATCATTCAAATGGATAATTTTCAATTAGCAGATGGTCACTATACACGGGGAGGGAGTAAGTAGAGTAGCCCAGATAAAGATGATGTAAGATTATTTGCCAAATACGTTACCATGTATGTTTCTTACTTTGAATGAATAGTTTTCTATTCTGTGGAATTTTTATCTGTAAAATTACATTTATTTTTTTTTTTTTTTTTTTTTTTTTTTAATATAAATTAAAACTTGCAACTTTCTGGGTTGTAAATAGCAACTGTAATTAAACTGACCCTTCTAATCAGAAAATACATTTATTGGCAAGTCTTAATACCAATAGAAAAATATTCTTTTACTCTATATGGCTATATTACAGGACTTTTTACGATCACCAGAACGTTACCAGTTCTGTTTTGAAATACATATTTACACTGTAATGCAAAGATTCTGTTTGAAATTCACTATTGTTTACAGATGATCATGTGGTAAAGTATCTTAATACACTATATCAGTGATCCCCACAAAAGAGTCAAGTATTTTAAATTTGCATTGCAGGAATCGCTTAAAATTGAAGAATAAGTTTGTAAAATTCTCATAAGTTATTTCCAAGGGAAAAATTGATAGAAAAGGACGAAAACAGCAATGGCCAAAGATATGAATCTCTATTGAATAACGTGTTGTAGTACTAGAGTCCTTATTAGGTTGATTTTGGCCCTATAACTTGTAAGGTATGTTAGGATACCGGACTTGTTACAAACATCCCAAAATCTGATTTTTGATGATTTTTTCGATTTTCTGATTGAGCAAATCACTGATAGTGCCTTTAAAGCGGCACTGGCACATTTTCACAAAATATGAAATTTCTTCATTTGCTCTCAAATGATAGTCTAGGCCACTGGAAGAACAGAGATATATTTTGCACATAAAAATAACATACCCCAAAACAGATAGCGGATAGTGATATGAGGATAAAAGACATCCAGGTATTTGTATGCCAACTTTTAAGTTTTCCATAACTTTAATCAACAAATGTGTATATTACATGAATATTTTTGACTCGTACTCACTGATATTAAAACCACAAACGTTATAGACCGATCAAACAGTGTGCATAGCATGGGAAACATGCATACGGCGTGCGTGTTCTTGTGTTAACGCCATTTTCGTTTTCGTCGTCCCTGCTGAATTACAATTCGCGTCCTACTTTACATTATAAATGTTTCTGTTTTCCCCATAAGAGTCTGATTTGGTCTTAATCATTTCGGGTAAGGGCTTTTGTATATAAAAGCCTTACAACCATGCAAAAATATCGATTTTGAAAATCTTGAGGGCGCACTATTTTTCAAATGTGCCTGTGTCTCTTTAAAGTATGTTAACTTTAGGCAATAATGCAAAAATATCGAGTATATTGTTTAAAATCACCCATGCATTGTTCCGTGTTCTGAAAATATTAAAGTTTACGATTTTCAATGATTTTCAGGAATCCCTCAATGTTGATATTTGGTTATTTTGGAAAGCATAAAGTTGAACACGGTTGTCGGAAGATTAGTTCGACGTCGGTCTATATTTATGTTAAATTAAGTGCATCTTCATGGTGAAGAAGTCAGTGATAACGGTAGGAATTATTTGAAGATGAGTTTTGGTCTACAATAAAGACATACATAAGCATTTTCCTACCTCGAGATGTTGTGACTGATGTTTGTTTCTTCCTATGGTATGCGTTCATTCAACTCTTCCAGAAAAATTTTTGAGAACGCTATTAGCCTATACCCGACCGATGGAAATGATCATTGCAAGAAATTAATAATAAAACAGCCTTTCTATTGATACTATGTTGGGATATATAGTGTTCCTTAAAGATGCAAAACAGTGGGTTCAATCATGGTTCATTAACTTCCATTTTTGGGACAAGTCGGGAGATATTGTCCAAGTTCTGGCCTGACCGTAAAGTTGAGTATGGACACAATTTTTTGCTGAAAATGATTAGATTGGGTGTGGAGAATAAGAATCTGCCGGGTGCCACCTGGGCATCCTTGAGCATTTTGAGAAATCCAAGATGGCGTCGTCATAAATGATAATTATCTATTCAACCCTATATTATCAAACTATGGAGTTACTAGATATACTATAGGACCAATGAACAAGTGCATGGCACTTGTAACATTGAGTCATACTCCAAATTCAAAATGGAAGCCACAAATTAATAATTTTAAAATATAACAGTACAGACCTATGATAAAAAAAATGAAGTACTTAGATTATGTTGTTAGACGCAATAAATGTATTTCTGATATTTTAAAGTTGTAACATGACGTCAATCAATATAGCAGCCAAAAAACGTGAATCATCTTTAAAAAAACTTGACACAAATTTATATTTACCTTCGAAGTATAAATATTGTGTCTATGAAACAATTAGAAATATGTGCCTGTCTTGATCATAACCAAGGATACAGGTAATCCCAAATGATAAAAATGGGTCAAATATAAATGAGTGCAATATATGTGAAAAAAATGTAATTCTATGTGGTATTTTGAACTTGCACCATATTAGTTTTATTCGATTTGTGGCGCATTAAAACAAATCGAAATGTATGTTGTACATTGGTTAGGATCAAAGTACATTGTATAATTGCATCGACACATGATTATAAATTTATTTCAAGTGTTTTTTTGAAGATGTTCACGGTTTTGGGGCAATTTATGATTGACGCCATGTACCAATTTTAAAAAGTATAAGAAATACATTTTGTGTCTACAAACATAGGGCTAAGTACTTCACGTTCTATTTTTATCGCAGGTATTGCTGTTATAGGGCATATTTTAAAAATTATGGATTTCTATTGATTTTTGAAATATGACTTTCTTAATGTTACAAGTGCCATACACTGTTCATTGGATCCTTTAAGTATATCTAGTAACTCCATAGTTTGATAATATAGGTTGAATAGTCAGAATAGATAATTATCATTTAGACGGGACGCATCTTTGGATTTCTTAAAATGCTCAAGGATGCCCTCAGGCCCGTAGCCAGGAATTTAGTGGAGGGGGGAGTGCGGATTTGCCAGAAGTGGACCTTTTGCGTACCAACAAACCAATTTCTTTCGGCTCGCTGCGCTCGCCGGTTGACCCAAATTTTCCCCGTCGTTCTCCAAATTGGGGGGGGGGGGGGGATTTGAACATGAAATCATCGCAGCGTTCAAAAACAGTCATATAACACCGACAATGCGTAATACAATAGTACCAACGCTGCTTATTCATCATATACCATGCAGCACAATCGTTTACAACAACAAAATTTAGCCAAACGACACAATTTTACATCACAATGCGGACCTTCAACATCAAAAAGCGGACCAGTAACATTTTGGGGGGGTGCGTCGCACCCCCCGCACCCCCTGCTACGGCCCTGGATGCCCAGGTGGCACCCGGCAGATTCTGCTTTCCACACCCTAATCTACATTTCAGAAAAAAATTGTGTCCATACTCAACGTTACGGTACATGAACGTTCTACCTGCCTAGACTCATCACCCTGTATGAGAGTCTTTCAGTAATACCAACATTCCATAGTCGATGCTAGAATCACGAGTACATGGCTAATAATCTCAAGTCGTGATGCATGCAAGCTAACCGGCAAATAAAATCGAGCATTTTCATTGCTAGCTCATGCTGGGTGTGAACAGATGCCGTGTGGTGTCACATGACATCATTAAGGCGAATTTTCCCAATCATAAGGCATGCTGGGATTAGTTTATCTTATAGTTCACTCTCACTCTCACATAAACGCATTCTACTTGAACAGCACATATATGTTAAAGTAGATATTCTAGGTCAAAATGCAATAAGTCAGGACTCTTTGGTGATAATCGTGGAAGGTATTATTCAAAATACTCAAAAGGGCATGGCAGGCCTGCATAGGAGGGGAAATTCTTCCCCTGACGCCTCCCCTCTGGTATTTTCTATTTAGTACTTCTATTCCCTTGCCTGGGGTATATATGCATGCTTATTTCTGGATAAGACCAACCATGACAACCCCTTTAAGACTAGTCATACCAGGCAGAGGATTTAGGAGAATTAGAGGGAGAACAGGCCTACATTCTTATCAACTCGGGAGGGGGACGATCTTAGACTCAAAGGTTTACAGTGTTGTTATTGACACTATTGACTGATTGACTGATTTTACATGTTTTATGCTTTATCAAATTACTCTCGAAACTCTCTTGTTCGGAGTGTCTGGGGACATAAAAGCAGATGGAAATAAAGAGTTATTATTACGATTCATACATGTTGAACATTGGGACTTCCTCTTAGGACTAATCCAAACGCGGTGACAGCGATGCAATTCTCGTATTTGGAACTCCATTTAACATGTTGAAAGTTCAATCACCCATGATGACAAAATCGTGATTACTCGCAGTTTGTGGGTTTATACATTTGGCAGATCGGTACATATACAACTAAAGAGTGTTCCATGTTAACACTCGTAAGGATACAACTACAGAGTGTTCCATGTTAAAAGTACACACGGTATTTTGTTTTGTGTGCGTGTATTTACCATTACTCCAATCCGATATGTAAAACACAAGATATGTTTTATCGAAGAATAAGAGTACAAAAGCAAATTGGTTCTGATTTGCATGATTACGATTTACGAACTTGCATAATTGTGTAGTGTACTTCAAACTGACAACAACACCACTGTAACATTAACTTCCAATTTAATAAATTGGAAGTTAATTTTGACTATTTAAGAATTTCAAGGAAATCCCTTTGCACCCTATTATGATCAATAATGTTCTTATCCTCGGCAATATTTAGCGTTTGAAACATTAATCAGTTTCATTTCATATTTTGACTTTCGAATAGCGGCCATGTCGGGTCAACAACAAGATTATCATATACACGATAGAGAGTATGATCTTGTTTATTTCATGTGCAATGTAAAATCCAAGAAAGGGTTATCCTGTCACTGATAATGTTATTAATGCATTTCCCAATGTTTATATAGGCAGAAATCGGATCAATTCGATTTTGCACTTTCATTTTGATAAATATCAGATTTGGAATGAGCAAAATGCATACCAAACAAAACCATACGTACTTTATTTGGTAAAAAGCTCTTTCTCCGGGGTTAACATTTTTTGAGACACTGTGTATTGTATTCGAAGTCATCAGCGATGTGAAACTCTGATCATTAGAAATGGGATAAAGTGTTTCGCTCTCGATTTTCTTGTGTCTTGTATGTATTTCTGGTATTGTTAGTTTGTTAGTTGTTGTTTTTGCTAATGGTATATTTTGAAAATGTTGTTGCCATGGCGACGAATAAAGCATCATGTCAAGTTTAAGAGGTGTACTTTAAGTTCTTACAACATCACAAAGAAAGCTCTGCCCGGAGTTTGTCTCAATCTATTCAAAGTGCCGGTACAAACTACCCCTAATGTGAGATAGCATCAGAATCGCCCGAGGACACGCTCGCACTTACTTAAACACCAAATTTGGCGCCGTTTGAACAAACTTTTTGTCCCTCCAGAAAGAAGACGAAACACAAAACCCATACTGTGGAACATGGTCTTTTTCAAAATTGTGTTCGGGTATAGAAATGCGGCGGAAACAACGCGCTTGACCTTTTGAACGCCTTAAACTAATAACCAATAAAAAACATCGCAAATTTGTGTTCAATAAAACACAAAACAGTGCGGTAATAGGTTTTGGGCAGTGCGTTTGAAGTGAAAGGTTTTCTTGGTATAAGGGTTGCACTTTGCAAACTTAAACGCTCGAATACTTGTGGAGTACTGCAAAATTCAGGCTTCAGAAATCCACCAGTGGTGTTGCCTAAAATCCATAACATTCAACGAATTAATGTGAACCATTTTGGGGTTAGATTTGTAACCAATAGGTTTAGAATATATCCATCGCATGCTCTTTGATTTGGCTTTATTTTTAGAACCATGGTGTTATTTTAACATGGTTTTAACACTTTTTCTATGTGAAATACGTCTAGATGTCCGATTGTGGAACTCCTCTCCCACTCTTTGTTTAACGATCACTGTTAAAAATTGCACCGACTGGTGTTCATGAAACCAATTGGCTTCATCCAATGCTAGATGAAAATATATAGACATACGTCTGATAATTATATACTAAAATGGTTGTTATTTCGTGAATGCACTGTGTCAGTGAGCTAAAAACGTGATTTTAAAAGAGCACCGTGTAAAAAATTAATATTGGTCAAACCAAAGGGGGGCACATTTCCCGCTCATAACATCAAAACCAAACATCGTTGCCCTTATATTCAACAGAGTAAATGAGAAACGTAGTGCTTCTCGGACACCAAAATTTGACCCAAACTTCTGTTAAAATATGGGGTTTCTCTGGACAAGGCCATTAGCGGGCGGGCCATGGACCTTGAAATGCTTTTCATCTTGATCGAATCGGATATACAGAAAATCCAGAATATGAGCGATCAAAGTGAAAACATGCATGCAAAAGTTGCTAAAATGCGTGGATTTCCTATAATATGTGGTGAAAAAAATTCAAGGGGAGCCTAATTAGGATTGTTAAGGTATAGAATCTGGTACATTCGCCTAATTATTTTAGTTTAAAAAGTTTGATAATTACATAATTGCAACTACTTGACGTCATTAAAAATGACAGGTTGTGGAGTTCCTATGTATTTTTATTGTGTTCCTCCACCGCGATATTAGTAAAATTTCCCTTTTACATAAATTACTCGAGAAACAAATTGATCATTTTCTATGAGTCTTTCGAAGTTTAATTACTATTAAATAGGTCCAACATACAACTATTCTTTAAAATAATCACGTTTTTTAATTTTTAGTTGAAAATGCGCGTCCATTTATCGGGGTGTTAATCGTCCGTATTTTTATCGTTGACAATACGCAAAAAGTGGCTAAAACGGTAATGAAATAGGTCTACAAATCCATGGAGCTCGGTTTTTAATTTGATTTTCCAAATTTTAATTATAAAATCAAAAATTTACAAAGGTTGCGATTCACGGTTACCACGGCAACCGTATCAAAAATCCGACTTCATGATTTAGGGGTATTGTACCCAGAATCTTTCACCCAAGATGGGGAGGCAATTTGCGGGGTTTCGTTAAGAAGGGCCGATTTGTTGACAGGTTAGACAATCACAGGCTGTTCTCGGGGTACCATGGCAACCAAGAGCTAGGTAATTGGGATGTGTGAAACCAGGATAAGATAAAGTACATGCCAAATTGTTTTTTTTTTATGTTAATTGAGAATGTTGTCTAAAGCGGCACCGAATTTCACCCGGTGTATGGGTTAACCCGTAGAGTTGCAAGGGAGATTTCAAATATCAGGGGTTCCTTAAAAATGAAAACCTGATTTTTGCACCGATATAAAGCCGGCCATCAAAATTGAATCCATCTGAAAAGGATTAGATCTAATAATTATTCTATTGGTATACAAACATTGCGAAATTTTAAACTTCCTAATGGAGCAAATAGTAAATTCAGCCTATGTTTATATATTGAATATAAGCAAATCAACATATTTTTTTTTAATTTTTTAGGTTTTTTCTTTTTTTAAATGTTAACTTTAATATATTGCTTGTCGTATATATATAATATATATTAGATATGTATTTTGCAACTAATTATGCACTGTTCACAACAAACTTACGTGAATTTGACTCCTCCTCTCTCTCTTCTCTCTCTCTCTCTCTATAATTACTAATAGAAGTTATATTATATATATAGATATATATATTTTCTATATATATTATAATGACTTCATGTGACAGAAAATAGGGATGCCTGGCACCTTGTTGGAGAGAAATAAGTATAATATATAAATAGGATTCTAGCCAAACAGTTGGGAACGGAGGGGGGCCAGCGTCCTTGTCCCCTCCCTTGTGAAAGTGGAGGGGCCCACAATTTTCAAAGGGCTATCCATAGACGAGCTGCCCACGAGGAAAAACTATAGCAAAGTATGAGAAGCTCTGATTAAGTGCCAGTTGGCCCCTCCACTTTGAAAAATCGTTCCGCCTCCCTTTACTCACTCCCTCCTCTATGACAACAGGCACCCACTCTTTCCGCTCCCTACTCATTTACTCACTCACTCCACTACAACACTCACTACGCGCAGGCTCAACCGACTTAGCACGCAGTCTATAAAATGACGATAGCAATTCTTCAGGTATACGAGTACTAGTATCTGCATATGTCATGATCTCCATTTGAAGATGTATGTACATGCGTCAATCTGTACGTTCATGCGGTAGGAATCCATCTTGTATATTTGATAATAATGTAAATTGTTAATTGATAATAAATGTATGTGATAAAAGTATGCATTGGCTCATTGCTGAGGAATTGCATGTGTCTGATTCTTCGAGATTTGTAACAGGAAATATTTGTCCGTAGTCTTAAGCATTCCTTTGAGCAAGCCTGTCATTGCTTCGAGCAGTGTCAACATTCTCCTTAGTTCCGAAAATACACAAATTTGACATATTGAATATCAAACAGTTGCGGAACTCTTTACTGGTGTGTGATGACCTACTACGATCCTGGGCGGATCGAGATTATGGGGCCTAATGCAGAGTCCTGGGGGATACCATCCATGCAACGTACTTGAGCCGTGCTAGGGTTTTTGCAATCAAATATCTGTAAGATTGGTTCTGTAAAATATATGTCTAGCTGTAGGAAATAAGGAATAAATATGTCATAAAACGACCACCGGGTAAAGTGACAGCAAATTTCCTAATATCACCGTGTCTTCAAACATTAACCCGCCTCAGAAAAACAAAGCAAACCAAATCCTTGATGACACTTAATTTTTGTTGGCGTCTTGAAGACCAAATACACGGACGCGTTACAGTGCGATCTGCCCACGCATACACCTCTTGAGTACGTCAGGATAAAATCCCCACGATGACCTCAATTTTGATATTCAGAAAAACCTTGAATGTTATTAAGAAATCACGAAAGGAAATGTGAACATAATTCACGCAGAACATACAGTCTAACATGTATCTCGGGAGAGAAAGTATTGCCTAAGGTTATTGACAAAATGAAAGGAGAAACCAGTAATATAAATGCATTGAACAGGTGTCTATAATGTGATATTAATGTCCGCAAAGCTCGCAAAACAATGAAAGTATGTTAGACAAAAAGGTTCAAATTGTGCACCGGGATATTAACAACTTAGAATCTTGGGTTATCAACGGGATGGCCGGATTTGAGCAGGAAGAGAACCGTAACACACTAAAATACTACTATTACAACAATAATTACGAGGTAAAAAGCAATCAAACTTCTTGATTAAAGCACTTTGGCTAATAAAAAGTTCATTCATTTCAAATTGGTTCTTTAAGTAGTACGAAATGGTTTTAAAAGACTTCTAGGTCTTTGTCGAAAATATCAAAAGAACTCCAAAATACAGGGTGAGTCAAAAAAAAATTGACCCTGATTGTGTCCGCCATTTTGAATTTTTAAGTAACAAATATCTAACATATGTGGTATCATCTGAAAGCTTAGTTCATTATCTTTAATTTGCTGCAAAGACCATTAAAATCGGTTAAATATAGACTGAGCTACAGTCGTTTGAATCAAGTTGTCGGTTTTGGGCTCTGTCCACGGATTCACATTCAAATGAACGGTGTCCAGAAGAAAGTCGAGCTATTTATTGAATGCAGAAAAGCTGACTACTTGATTCAAACGACTGTAGTTCGTCGGCCTATACTTAACCGATTAGAATTATCTTTGCAGCAAATTAAAGATAATGAACTAAGCTTTCAGATGATACCACTGTTTTAGGTTAGATATAAAATGGCGGGCACAATCAGGGTCAAGTTTTTTTTTACTCACCCTGTACATGTATTATGATTTCTAAAGGCGATCGACAATCTCATCCCCTCCCTTTACCCCATCGAAATTGAGATTTCGATATCGGAAGAAACTTCATTTTTCACATTACCCAGTGTAGAAGGCCTGGAAATGTTTTCTTTTGACATTATGAACTAAATTCGCCAAGTTTGGTGGAGTACACACTGCCCCATAGGCCAATTTGGTACATGTTTATGCTTCTCAGTATAATTAAACAGTCACAATTAAACAGTCACAATTAAACAGTTGGTGTTTAGATATTTGACATGTTTAGAGATTAACGTTTAGAAGCGTTTAATCTCTAAACATGCCAAATATCTAAACACCAACTGTTTAATTCTAAACACCAATTTTTTTTTTTTTTTTTTTTAGTACGAAATGGTTTTAAAAGACTTCTAGGTCTTTGTCGAAAATATCAAAAGAACTCCAAAATACAGGGTGAGTCAAAAAAAAATTGACCCTGATTGTGTCCGCCATTTTGAATTTTTAAGTAACAAATATCTAACATATGTGGTATCAAATATAGACTGAGCTACAGTCGTTTGAATCAAGTTGTCGGTTTTGGGCTCTGTCCACGGATTCACATTCAAATGAACGGTGTCCAGAAGAAAGTCGAGCTATTTATTGAATGCAGAAAAGCTGACTACTTGATTCAAACGACTGTAGTTCGTCGGCCTATACTTAACCGATTAGAATTATCTTTGCAGCAAATTAAAGATAATGAACTAAGCTTTCAGATGATACCACTGTTTTAGGTTAGATATAAAATGGCGGGCACAATCAGGGTCAAGTTTTTTTTTACTCACCCTGTACATGTATTATGATTTCTAAAGGCGATCGACAATCTCATCCCCTCCCTTTACCCCATCGAAATTGAGATTTCGATATCGGAAGAAACTTCATTTTTCACATTACCCAGTGTAGAAGGCCTGGAAATGTTTTCTTTTGACATTATGAACTAAATTCGCCAAGTTTGGTGGAGTACACACTGCCCCATAGGCCAATTTGGTACATGTTTATGCTTCTCAGTATAATTAAACAGTCACAATTAAACAGTCACAATTAAACAGTTGGTGTTTAGATATTTGACATGTTTAGAGATTAACGTTTAGAAGCGTTTAATCTCTAAACATGCCAAATATCTAAACACCAACTGTTTAATTTCTAAACACCAAATTTTTAATTTCTAAACACCATGTGTTTAATTTCTAAACACAAAGTGTTTAATTGCTAAACATTTACCCTCTAAACACCACCTTGCCTTACTTTCTATCTAAACACTGTTTTTACTTCTCTGATGTGCTGAGCGCCTTTCATGGCTGCCGCAATGCACAGCGCCTTGAGCACGTTTACGTGGATATGTCGCGCGTTAAAAATACACATTATTATTATTATTATTATTATTATTAAAACACCCTTTGGTGATGACCTCAGGTAATCCATAAATACGATCTAAGGATTTATATCAATTCACTTTGTGGATAGTGTCATATCGTGTCCCTTTGAAGTCGATAAAGGACTTAACTTTGTCACTGTGTTGTTTTTGATGGCATTGTCACCGTCATCGTTGAAATCACTATCATATATCTTTGTTGTAACAAATAAGTTTCCTCAGATCATCAAGTGGGCTGGAATTCCAGACCCTGATAAATGGAACATTTGATCTCTAGCAGTGTACGGCGAATTGTGGCCATCGAGGCAATTTAAGATAACCAGATCAGGAGATTTTGAATTGTCAACTGATTGACGAGGCTTCATAACTTAACACACCACTTGTGGTGCACTAGCAAGACCTAGTTGAAGAGCTGAGGCGATACAAAATAGCAAAATAATTGTGGTGTAGTTCAGCGTCATATACTATGCTTTATACAATGATCTTACATCTGAGTTGGGGTTTTATACAAAATAAAATGACCGTTGCTACAAAAAAATCTGGTCTCCAAATTATAAATGTATAACTTGCATATTCCTATTACGTGGCACACTCTATAGTGAATTACAATAAATGAATAACCACAAACAAATCACAGGACACATGCAAAACACTGCAATGTTTGAATTCCGGGCGCCATAACGTATAAAGCCTGTGATTTTTAACAAATAACCCCTTTTCTAAACACATTCCTGCTATCACTTTGCAAACATGTTTAGAGCGCGGTGTAGTGTATTTAGCAATTTAATATTGACGTTGAGGAATTTAACACGTAAATGTTTAACTTGTACCGAATGTAAATATGTTTACAGTGTAACAAAAGTTATAAATAAAAACAATAATAGTTGTTAATTTGATTTTATTGTTGTTGTCGTTGTTGTCTTCATCGTTGTTGTAAAAATGATCATATTACTACATGGAGCACGGAATGGTAGCTCTGGAGTCGATGCTCTTGCTACCATGATTGATATGATGACCAGGATAAACGATTTTGAATTGTGTCAATTTGTAGAGCGTCAAACATATTTGATGAGGATTCAGAAGTCATTTGACACTCACGTGGGCATTTAACGGCAAGCCTAAGTTGTACAAGAACACTTTTAGAAGAAGTAAAACTCTTATTGCGATATGTTTGCCAAAACGCCCAGGGAACGAATTATATATATAAAAATACTGCAAGTTGAAACTTGCAAATCCCCCTCTGGATTTTAATTATGTAATTGAAGGTTTGGTATCAAATGTTGATTAAGCCCTTGGATGACTTCCGATGGCCTGGAAATGACCTCAGTTGAAAAGTGTTGGTCTGAAATCTTGACTACACCCACCAGGTTTCATGACCATACAACCGCGTGTAATGATTTGACCTTGAATGACCCTGCATGACCTTGAAATGACCTTAAAAAATTTGGCACTGAATGGTGACCACACCCACCAAGTTTCATCATGTTATACCACAATTGACAAATTAGTTCATTTGCATCAAAGAATGTCCCTTTAATTGGCTCGCATGCCCTTTTTTATTATGATATTATGATCATGATTCACACAACATGCCCTCTCACCACAATCGGAGTACATCACAAATGGACCTTGGGCCAGTGGTTCTTCTGATCAAGTTTGGCTACATTGGCCCAATCGTTTGGGCAGGAGGAAAAAAATTACACAATGATGACAAAATGCCCCTTTAAAGCACCCACATAATCTTTGACTCTAATGGCCTTGGGTCAGTGCTCAGCTAAAAGCTGACCAAATTTGGAGATCGTATAGCATTTGATTTGTGGCGGGAAAACGAATGGGTCGATTTTCAAAGAATGACCCTTTAATCTGCCAACCTCTGCAATAGCTGTCATTTGTCAGTTGTGTTGTTATTAAGTGTTATACCTGCCAAATCTAACACCTGGCAGCTATTGCCGATGGGGCCTTTTTGCCCTAAACCCTCGACATGAACTTTGGGCCAGTGGTTCTTGTGATCAAGTTTGGCTGCAATTGGACCAAGCGTTTGGGTAGGAGATACAAAAACAGTCAGTCTAACCAAAATGACATAATACTCCTTTGATCCACCCACATAACATTTGACCCCAATATGTGTACTCCTCATATGGGCGGCTTTGGGTCAGTGCAAATACTGACCAGATTTGGTGATCGTATAGCATTTGATTTGTGGCGGGAAAACGAATGGATAGATTTTCAAAGAAAGCCCCTTTAATCGGCCCACATGACCTCTCACCACAATCAGTACACCACATATGAACCTTGGGTCAGTGATTCGTCTGATCAAGTTTGGCTTCAATTGGTCCAAGCGTTTGGGCAGGAGATAAAAAAAAAACCGTCAACCTAACCAAAAATGATAGAATGCCCCTTTAATCCCACCAACATAATCTTTGACCCCAATCTTTGTACACCTCATATGGGCCTTGGGTCAGTGCTTATACTGAGCAAATTTGGTGATCGTACACAGCTATTTGAAAGTCTCATTTATTATGATAAAACCAGAATAAAACAAAAATATCAACGACGACACAGTTTTGACAACTAATTTGGATTATTTTTCCACTAACTACATCCAGTGTAAATGTTAAGAAATTTTATTGTGGGCAAATATGATTTTTCTTAAAAATCTAGTTTTACACGTCTTTCTATGGAGAATTGACATATAGAAGGCGCTATAACATACAAATCATGACATAGACGATGGCGGCCAAGCCTCATTCAATATAGCAACTCACCCAAAATATCAAAAGAAATTACAGCAATACGGAGTGCAAACCATAAACCAATTTGGGCACTTTGATGTGGGTCGGTCATGGGTGTTCCCACGACCCACACAGGACCTCGTCCTCGTCTGTTATTCATACAAAAAAAAAACCAGAAATAACCCTTACAGTCGAGTTGATTCTTCAGCTCCAACGATTTTGGAATAAGAAAATAATCCTTGACAACATAAAAAATCAGAATTTTTCGTGGCTTGTTTTTACGTGTTTAAAAACCAATAGCGACGTCTAAAATTGGGATATCTTGGCCGCCCTCCTCTGTCATGACCTTTGTAGGCCTCTGGGGCGCGATTTCAGATGTTCATCCATGTTCATGCACTTAAATTTGTTGAATTAAGTATACGAAAGTAATTCTGATTTTATGTTACTTGTTCGCCCCGCCTTCTGTTAAATACGGTACAGAAAACGGTTGTTCATATTTTTTATTCGATATCACCAATATTAAGAATGACTTTTTGAAGGATAAGGGCATAGAAATAATATGCAGAATGTCACATAATCTCTTGCACGAGTACATTTCTTTAGTCAATGTTTGTGGTAGAACACATATTAATTAAAAAAAATAATAACCGGTACATTACGCACGGGCATTGGGAAAAGAAAGGTGTGACATTTATTCAAGATTTAAAGAGCAACTCTGGGTCCTTTTTAGATTATGAAGAATTTTGTGTCAAATGTAAAATAGTCAATCAAATATATTTGGAATATTTGTGTATGATATAAGAGCAATTAAGCAGGGAAAGAAATGTTTGTTAAAATAGAAGCATATAGTTAAGTATGATGCTGTTTACAAGGTGTAATATTTGTAAGATATAAATGACAAAAAGACAGGTACAATTAAGATTAGTATGCAAAAATGGCAAGATATTTTGACATCACAATCAATGACATGTCCAGGAAAAACATAAAATAAATGTTCAAATGAATTCGAGTAAATAGATTGAAAAAAATAATAAAAACTGAAAAGTAATTGATAACAAGGGGACGTCATCGGATGTCATATGTTAGGCCGAATTGCCAGTTATCTTTATGATTTACTTTTTGACACGCTGCAGATACAGTCCGGCTATATCCCATCGTTAATCCCTATACCTATCTAACCTTTTTTCTACCCCGAAACCCATCCAAAAAGCCGACCCCTTGATCACGTGGAATTCCTTGGTCACCATCGGTTACTGCAAACTTAGAAAAATAAAATAGGTGAAATTATTGGACATAGATTTAGTTGGCATTTTTATTTTTAAAAGTAGACCAGCTCTTTTACCTCTCAGTTAAAATAATTTTAATAACGATTGCTTTCATGGTCGAGTGCCTAAGAATTCCTTTCGGCGATTTTTACTTAGGTTGTTACTGATTTTGTTGGGTCATTGTTCTGGCAGTGTAATTGTTTGTGTGATAGATGGATCGTCACATTCATCAGCAAGGCAATGCATTAAATATGAACCAGTGAAACGCTGTACCGATAATGGATCAAACAATGCTTTGAAGAAAGCTTTTGATCCATGAACCTTTCAGATTTTGAACAAATTTTTGTGGCGGGCAGAAGCTATAGGTATGTGCGCGAAGCCTAACACTAATTCCACAGTAGGTTTAAGGGCGTGTCAAATTAAATTACTCCTCGTATGATGAGTTGCGGATAAAAACAAAATTTGCGGAGGTCTGAGGATGTTGGGTGTGTGCCCTCGGATGCTGACTGAGAACAGTGTAAGCAGTATTTGACTACTGATTGAAAGAAGAAGATGATAGGCTATACAGTACTCGGTATATGAAATAAACTTGATTTGCAATTCGTTCAAAAAATAGGTCCCGGAAGTCCCATGCAATGTTAAATGTGATTCTGTGTACTGGACATGTTTTGCATATATAAGACCCGTGTTTATTTAGAAATCGAATCAGGATATACAAAAATACAATCATAAACAAATATATGGGTCGAAAGGATAAGTTTCATAGCAAGATTTAGACCTTTCAATTGGACATTTCTATTTTGCTCGCCATTTCCTTTTTAAAGGAATTTTTATTTTTACCCATGCTTTTTTATTGTGCGTTACTTTACACAATCTCCTTTAATTTCAAAATTCATGATTTCTGGAAGGGACTTGTGTTAAAATCAAATTACCGCGCACTGATAACCTTTTATCATGTGCAGGGCTAGTGCAACCATAAATTCCCATCCATGATGCCAAAGGAAAATGTCATTTCGCTCATTTATCAATCAAGTTATTGGGCCATAATGACTTTACATATCAAGTTCACAGTAAGTTGTTCCATATATTTCAGACAGCGGTCGCCTAACCTCAATGGAATATTATTTAGAAACCTTTCACCAAAGATGATAATTTTACATCTTGTACGTGAAGGCTCTAATCAACGTTTTTGTGGAGACAGAGAGACAAATGCACTCCTTTCCTTTAAGGCCTATACATAGCAGACTTTATTTAGTCGAACTATTGCCTATGTTAGGCTTATATTGCCTATGGGGATCGTATCATACTCCGCATTGCGCTGCCGTTTCATCTAGATTAAACGCTATGATTACCAGGGACTAGGTTTTGTCGACCTGAAAAGTTCATAGAGCAAGCCACTGACATTGTTATTTTTTTCGGCAACACTGTCTATTTCAGTCGCCTATGGCCCACCCCATGACGTGACATGAACACGTATCATGTGTATGGATTATTTGTAAAAGGGAGGTTGTACTGCTCTGATATGACGTGTTAGGCGTAGCCTATATACATATTACTTTAGGCCAAAACCTCGGAACTAGGAATATTTGGGAAAACAGTTAACGTCGCCCACATCACATACTATCTTATTTGCCATTTTTTTGACACCTGGTATGAAGTTACTCCAATATTGGAGGGTCTGCGCCCGCCGCAAAACCTCCAAAATCGGAGGTTCTGCGTATCTTTAAATATTATTATTTATATTCAAAACCTATCGGAGTTTCTGCGTATAATTCGCAGACACTCCAAAATCGGAGGGTCTGCGGACATCGAAAAAACTCCAAAATCGGAGGTTCTGCGATATATCTTAAAATATTATTATTTATATTCAAAGCCTCCCGTGCAATATCAGAGTTTCAACGTATAACACGCAGACACTCCAAAATCGGAGGGTCTGCGGACATCCCCAAAACTTATTTGTTATTTGCTAAGTGCTGCAGTACACGAAAGAAATGTTTCCCAAAAGATTTTCAATCGCAATTTTCTCGGAAAAGGTGTTTCGTCAGATAAGACTGTATGTGATATGGTTCGCAATGAAACGCAATTTTGGACAGGGCCTACATGCGTTTTCTGATGGATCAATAGTGCCTTAAATGATGATATTTTGCTGTAATTTGGAAATACAGCAAAACGCTGTAATTTGGTTTCAATTTGACAGTCCAGTCAATACTATAATAGATAAACTGAAGCTCATATTTAAAGATTGATCAATTATCAACGTCATTAATAAATGAAGTGCAAACCCCGCAACATAGGTCGATTTTTATGAAAACGCTATATGATTACCAGGGACTAGGTTTTGTCGACCTGAGAAGTTCATAGAGCAAGTCACTGACATTATTATTTTGTCTTCGGCAACACTGTCTTTCAGTCGCCTATGGCCCACCCCATGACGTGACATGAACACGTATCATGTCTATTATATGGATTATTTGTAAAAGGGATGCTATACTGCCTTTGATATGACGTGTTAGGCTTAGCCTATATACAGTATTTTAAACTCTAGGCCAAAAACCTCGGAGGAGTTTGGGAGAACAGTGGTTTGAGAAAATTAGATAAATTATCTAAATAATTTTGACGTAAATTTGTGAATATTGTCCTAAAATGACACCACATTAGCATATGCATGACGGCAAACGAAAATTGATAAGGGTCCCATAAATTAGACACTCCAATCTTGCATGGCACACTTATAAGGCATTTTTTGTTTTTCTTTTTTTTTTAAATTACATAATAGCCTCCGTCTTAGATGTCCATAGAAAATAATTAAAGAAAAATTGAACAGTTGAAAAACGTCCTACACACGCACACACACACACACACACACACACACACACACACACACACACACACACACACTTACCACCAGATATTTGAGTGTCGCCCGTCATCAAAATTTTGAAAATTTGACATAACTACAACACCCTTCGCACTTACTCTGTATCATGTGTTTTATTCCATTAACGAAATAAAGCAAATGATAGGGTTAATGGAGCGAAGTGTTTTACCGTTAAAAATCTTTAAAATGGCAGTGTTTGGCTCATTTTGGCTGTAATTTGGAAATACGGCAAATGCTGTAATTTGACAGGCCTCTAATTGCTAAACTGGAGCCCCTATTCCAAGTTTACAGTTACGAACGTAAACAAGGGGTCTACATTGCTGGTCAGGTTTGCTAAGTTGGGCGGCCGTTATTATCCTCTTTCTGGCAAGCTACATCATAACTTACCAAATATAAATTTCAAGCGTTTTTTTTTTTGTACATCTAATGTTTTTACATTATTTTGTCGGCAGAATTGCTCCCAGTAAAAATCATTGACACTGTAAAAGTACTTTAAATTATAAATTCTTCTCAAGGATTCTTTCAAGTTCACGGACTAACTGTACTGCAGACTTAATCATGGGGAGATTAAATTAAACAGAAACATCCTCTTTTTATCACCATATCAAAATATGCCAAAATGTCCGTCAAACTAAAAAAATCTACAAAATAAGGGAAAGCTATAACAAAATTATCGCCGCAGATTTAACTCAAATAGCTCAACACCACAGGTGTGAAATGTAAGCAATTCTATTGGCAATGTCAATATTGGTTTTGGGTATAGCAGACTCGCTTGCATATTGTTCGATATTGTAGGGTTAATCTGGACTCAAACCAGAAAGGGTCGTGAAAGTCAAGTCAACCTTTCTACACGGTAGTTCAAGTTCCTACATAGTCGCACGATCTTCTGCTCGCGCTTATAGCAAGCGATACATAAAGAGATATAACGAAGTAAAATAGATGTAAATTAAAATGTCACAATTTGGAGAGAAATCAAATTGATTAAAGTAGACGTATTCGAGTTGAAAAACCGTAAGTATAGAATGTGTAAGGCATATTGTCGTTGACAAGTGCTGATAACTTGTCCCGAGTTTAATTTGGATACGCATTCTTATTTACAACTTGGAGGATAAACAACCTGTAGAAATGCCAAAACTCATGCACATGTAAAGTAGTGAAAAGCCACTCTTTTAGAGTGAATTTCAAATAGGGAGAGTGAATTGAGGGATCACTCTTAAAGAGTTGATCGCCACTCCAAAATTAAGAGTGAAATTTCACTCCAAAAAGCCAGTTATCTTTCTCGTTTGAAGTGAATTTTCACAAATTCACTCCAAAAGATTGAAGCAACTCACTCTTCTGGAGTGATCTTTACTTTTTGGAGTGGTCCTTCAATTCATTCCCCAAAGGTGGACCTTTATTCCCTTATATTAAGGTATACAGCTATCGACTGGTGCAGGTCACCATATTGAAGAACTACACACATACGTCTACCTATAGGAGGACCACGTTTGGTGATATTTCATAAAGAATTTGAGCTCCAAAGAACCCGTTTTACAGAACCTTTAGACTCTTTACAGAACCGTCTCAGATTAGCGTAGAACCTTCTAAGAATAGTTCAGAACTTTTTGTCCAAGAATACCCAAAATTATGCTGGTTCTTGGACCCAGAAAGTTCTTATCTATTCTATAGGCCTAAATCTTCTGTAAATCGGAAAATGGCTCTTCAAAGAACCAAAAGGGTTCTCTAGAGCTATTATAAAAAAATTTATTTTAAGACATGTAGAGCTATATCTATATCTTTAACTGTCCGTATAAAGAACGTTTAGTTAGACTTGTGTGTGCTTTTGGGCGCTATGATGTCACATGACCTAATTAAGGTGCAATTTACCAATCATAATGCTTTGTGGGATTGGTTTATCCGCTGCTTCTTGACTATGTTTTCTGGAGAGCGATTTTCTAAGATGTTGAACATGAAGTACAAAGTCAAGCAATCTTTTTTGAATATCACTCTCTGACGACGTTTGGTTTCAGGAGTTAGGCCTATACGCCTAAATCGCATATCCATAGAGTCCAGACTTCCGGTAATTGCCGCAGTCGGTATTAGTGATGTAGAATGTATTGATGGAAAGAATCAAATTAGAAAACTGCCACAGTGATGTTGAATTGCATTTTCTTTCTTTCTTTTTTTTTGTTATTACACGGGGCTTTCTGAAGGAAATCACTTGGAATTCCGGCGATGATGTGCTGATGCATTGGTGTTGTTAAAGGTGTATCAAAATTTTGTTTTGAATGGAATGAATTTGTTTCATATCCATATCATTGGGAGTACCGTATATTTATTCATTCTGGATAATCGCATTTTTGACCATAGGCCTATTTCACCTTACCGCCATTTCAACCTTAATGGGGTTAATTCTAAAACGGTTTCTTCAGTTGTGTAAATAAAGTTAATTTTGTCAAAAACTTGGGTTGCACAACTAAAGCGTAAATATATACACATCAGAGTTGAGTTGTGTAAATCTCCTATCAACTCTTTCAGATCAGACTGGTCCATAACCTTCTTTTGATGTTTTCATTGCTTAATTAAAGGTTACCGATTTACTAGTGGTATGTTTAAGGTGGAAAGATCGTAATCAAAACATTTTCTGTTTTTTGTGCAGTTTTTAGTATTTTCTGTCATGAAAAAATAAAAAAAATGCTATTTACCATTTTAAAAATGTTTGTTTCCACAGCAACGCGTTTAGGCCTTTGTTACGAGTATTTTTCAAAAACTCACAGAAAAAAATAGAAACACTTTGTTTTACACAGCCTAGGAATCAGGCCACAGCAGCCAGCAAACTCCCGCTGTGCATGGATTACACCAACATCAGGTCACGCACTGCTGCCATTTCAAAACACGGACATTTACTTCGCATTTCCCAAGAAAAATCGATGACCGTGTAGAATTGTTTTTGTCTAAAATGGTCCCTTTATACCACCCGAAACCGTTCAACAGAAAAACTTCTAACCGGTCACATATTTTTGTTTTAAAACCTTATAATTAAACCCGAATATCAAATCTCCACAGACGCCTACTAAAGTCTGTTGAAGAGACTCTTATTTGAACAATGACACTCATAACAATAGCTCAGCGGGATGTTGTCGGCTGCTCAGGCAAACCCAACCTTATTTATCTAGAGGGTTAGGGAAAGAAGTGTAATGGCTGCAAGAACACTGGTGATGTTAATTGACTATATAGTAAGTATCCGAACTATTTTCGCTATATCGCTCAGTTTCTCTTTTTGATGCACAATATCGCCAGTTTTGTTTCTTTAAATAAAACGCCATTTGGCAGAGTTGTTCATTAGATGATTCTGCTTGTACTGACGTTTTTATTTGTTAATATTCTGATTTTGAGTTATTAGCATTAAACATATTAATGAGCTGCAAAATTCATGTAATTTTCATATTTTTGAATATTAATAAAAACCTTTTCATAAATTAATAAAATTGGCAGTACAAGGAAAATTGTGTAATTATTATAAATACCAAGTTTTGTGTTGATAGCCGGTACACCTTGGTCAGTAGAGCGCATCAAAATTTCTTCAAAATGGCAACCATTGGCAGCCATATTGGATCTGTCATTTGCAGTAATTATTTGAAAAGTGCCGGATTGCACATAATTCCCCATATATTTTAATGTTATGTATGAAAAGACACGAAAAATGTGTAAATTAAGAATTTAGTTTGATTAGGATCTTTCTACCTTAAAGCAATAATGGCATTTTATATATTACACGCCCTCAATTTTAATGAACTAAAACTTCCTCGAAGTGGTTTAGGTGTAGATGATCAACATTTCTTGAAATAATAATATTTATAATTACATCGGGGATCCCGATCCTAATTATCCTATTTTTACATTTAAAAGTTGATTTTTTTCTTCAATTGTTTCAATTTTGCAATTTTCTTAATTTTTGGACTAAAAATCCAAATTGTGAAAGTTTTAATGCATAAACCTGTTTTTAAGAGCAAAATCAGACAAACGTTTGTTTTATGGTATTTCTCCAGAAATCATCCATTATTGCTTTCACTATTGAAAACCGAGATCTTTTGCGGACTGAAAATGAAGCGGAAAGGATAGAAATGATCAGAGTCCGGCTTGAAAACTGGGTCCTTTTTACGTGATGGCTATTATATTTCTTGGTGTAACAGGTGTAAAAATGTTTAGCGCTCAAAGCATGTCCCGATCTATCCATTTAAACTATTTTAAGTATATTTGTTGGGAATGTGCCTGTCAAGCCAAAGTCCTAAAACTCTGAATTGGTTGTTCTCCATAGAACTAAAGAAAAGTATATGCAAATTCAGCTTTCATAGTTTGAAGTTGAAAAGAGTCACAAATCATTTTTACAAGCTTGTCCTATCGATATTTTATCTAGAGTAGCAACATTTGTGAGATTAGAATCACTAAACCCCCAATGATTATCAAATTATGAGTTAAGCTAATTTCACTAATTTGAATGTTGAAGACACATTTCAATCACAGATTGTAAAGCTAATTTCACTAATTTAAATGTTGAAGACACATTTCAATCACAGATTGTAAAGCAGTGTTGAGATATTAGACAAAGATTAAACTTTCTTCTATACATATTTGCTATAGTCATTTTCTAAAATTTTAAAGCTAAAAAACCTTTTGATAGCTTCGCTGTTAGAAAAAAAACACGTTTTTAATGGTAGAATACCGGAATCCCAGCTGCCAGCATTCTTTAATAGTGTTCTGTGTGGTAAATTAATGTTTGGGGATTTGATATTTGTGTTTACATTTAAAAAGTTGTTGCAAGGAAAGTGTTTGATTGCTAAATACAATTCATGTAACTTTTACGATTAATGCCATACGTCAAACCTTTTAACAAGCATTTGACAAATGAATGACTGTTAAGTTTGATGAAGGTGTCTCAATGGAGTCATGACTAACATGAGGAAGTATATGTCAATATGTTGATATGCAGCGGAACCTGCTAGAACTACGGGGGTGGGGCGGGCGAACTCAGGGTTTCCCTCTCTACCATTACCTCGAAATTAAAAAATCTTATATTTGTAGTAATACAGGGTGAGTAAAAAAAAACTTGACCCTGATTGTGTCCGCCATTTTGAAATTTTCAATAATATATATCTAACATATGTGATATCTGCGGAAAGCTGATTTCATTATCTTTAATTTGATGCAAAGATCATTCCAATCGGTTAAGTATAGGCCGAGCTACAGTCTTTCGAATCAAGAATCTGCAGAGAATAAATAGCCTGATTTTCTTCTGGACACTGATTTCCTTCGCTGAACGCCGTTCATTTCAATGTGAATCCGTGGACAGAGCAGAAAACCGACTACTTGATTCAAACGACTGTAGCTCGGTCTATACCTAACCGATGTGAATGATCTTTACAGTAATAAAGATAATAAACCCAGCTTTCAGATGATACCAAATATGTTAGATATATGTTAATTAAAAATTCAAAATGGCGGACACAATCAGGGTCAAGTTTTTTTTGACTCACCCTGTACTACTAATACTTAAACAAAGTGGAAGTCTTTTGGTGAAAAATTGTTAAATTACATCTCTTTCTTCTGGAGGTCTTTTAGCAGAAATGCCTAAAGGAAGAAGAATAAGAAAAAGTCCCTTTAAAAACATTTACAAAAATGTCAACGGTATATCAAAGCAGAAACAACAATTACATAGGTATTCTGTCCCTAAAATTGTAGTACCAAATAAGTAACATGGGCTGGGACTATTGTCTTACACATCTCAGCGAATAGGACAGTGATGGATAGCTTGCCACTGGCAATGATCTTCAGTTCATTTCTTGATCTGTTATAATCGAGAGAAGTTTCAGCTGATCAGAACCTTTTACCTTCTCCAGGTTTTTACATTTTCCGGAGTTCTTTCTAACAAGCTCCACACTGTTAAAAATAAAACTGTAAAAAAACAGGGATTTGACTGGCAGCTGGGACTCACAACGTGCAGAACATAAAATAACTGGACCCGTAAAAATACGAAACCATTGCGTAAAATCTCAGCTTCAATTATTTTTTGTTCAATTTGCTAATTTTGGTGGCAAAGGGGGAAATACCCATGTTTTGGGGTTTAGGTATCATACTATGCAACGTTATTCCCACATAGCCTTTCGTTTTCTTGAAAATGGCATTTTGCTTAAAATTGACCTTGAGGCGCTTCCCCATAAAATGCGCATCCAATGGATATGGTGTGATTTTAACCGTCAAAAAGTTTAAGAGAGTTTTATTATGGAACACATGCTGAAAATTGGACTTGCGTGGTGTTTGCAGTTTTTACAACTGTAGGCTTTTTAAGTCATAAAAAATGACCCTCCATTGAAAACCTACAGGTGGAAAGTTCGTTGACCCTGTACATTCCAATGGGGTTTTTTCAAATTTTAAATTAATGCCAGGGGAAAATGGTAAGTGTTACACAGCTCTAATCTTCAGGAAATGATGCATTCAACAATTCTGATTGATGGCCCACCAGTTAAAATTAAAAACTTTTCATACGATATGTACTTTTTGGGAAAGCGCCCCTCGCAGCCCAATTTTAGGGCTAAAAACTGCATATCGAGAAAACGAAAATTCGCTGGGTGAGATAGACATTGCATAGAATGGAATCCTTGCAGCCCAAAACAGGGTTTGCCATAAAAAAGGATGATAAACAAAAGGATTATTCAAGTTCTGGTCAAAAATATGGATTTTGCCCAATTTGGCGGCCATTTTGATTTTTCGTTGGGGCACACTGGTTTCGACACTTTAATTTGTTTCGTTCAAAACATGGGATCAAGCATCAAAAACGGTCATCATTTTAGCCTGTGTTTGAAGTGAACTGAAACATATGACCCAATTTTGACCCTCTATAGCCCACCTCTAATTAAAAGTAAACGTTTTTCAGAAAAAAACCTACCATGTCTTGTTTCGAACCAATTTAGACTTAAGTGTCCCACTTACCCACTTACCCTTGTTCGTCGTTCGTACCATCCTCCTACAACGCCGTACCACGGCTTTAACAGCCTAAGTTTCATGCAGTGAAAGAGGATCGAGTGTTTGACTGGGTACATGAAACAATTACAGGAATTTACAAACCAATCATCCTACGTTGAAGCGCCCCGGTGATCTATGGGCAATACCTGTTGTAGGGCCTATTTTGTATGATTCGCTAAGCTATAAACTCTTGCAACATGATACATGTACTCAATAGTCTCAGACAGAGAAGTTCAGTTACAGCTTCGCGCTGGCATGTAGCAAGCGATCTGTTACACGGTATCAGTGCTTTTATGGCTTCGCATACAACAGAGGCTATTTGCGTGTGGAATCCACCAAATCTGATTCAGAACTACTCTCCGAATCACGTTCGTTCTTATCAAGTCTTCATCAAATAGTAAATTTTTTGCTTCGAAAAAGCATAAACGAATGGCCTAATTTCAGCTGTGAAACCACGGAAGGCGCAATCCATTATGGCCGAATCAAGTTGAATCGTCTGTTGGAATATGGTTAATTGGTTTGGGCAAGTGGGGAGATTGATTTGACCACCACTCCTGCTCCTTGAGCAAAAGTTGTGGCAACCGTTCCAGAGCGGAGCTATAAGCTATTCATTATATGAGTGCTGCTGATCAAATAGCAGTAGCGACACCACACCACAACATGCTACGACAATAAAAGAAATATTACCATTCCCATGCATAAGTTATAAGCCCTAAAGACCTAACCCAAGGAAAACTGAGTCAGTCTTTATCTTTGCTATTCCTTTTAGGGGTTTTATTTCAAAGTACCTGATACCTCGGCTAAGTTCCTTATATTTAATTTGGATATCTGAAGTTGTTTAAAATTATATTGAACATTGTCGCTTGATATACCATTTTCAGTTAAAACTAGTTTGCGATCAGTGCATGGCCTTGGTCAGTTACACTAACACTTTGAAGTTTATATACCACCATCGAATTCCTACCTCCATGCTACGTTTCTTTAAATGTATTCTAAGTTCAATATTGCTAATATAATACAAATTTTTATAGTAACAAAAGCGCAAAGTCACATAATGTTATCCAATAGTACTTTTAGACTACTTTTATTTACATAACAGAGCATTCCTGAATAAGACCGACATTAATAATCCAGCAGATCACAGCCTTAGGCCATACACTTTGCAAAATAGGCCAATATGTAGCTTCGTCAAAAAGTTGTTAACACTAACAAAATAAACCATAAGCTTTGAGGATATTCTCCGGTTCCTATTGCAACCAAGAACAGCACAAGGATTGCCATCACCACATGATAAAAAGTCCTAAAACTAGTTAAAAGAGGTAAGAAGTTTTAAGCTTCGCCGAGCAAATTATGGAAAATTGTAGAGTGTTGAAAATATCATTAAAAGTTGCTAAACTAAAAAAAATAAACCATATCACTCGTGTTAGGATATCTCCGATCACTATTACAACCAAAACCGCAAAATGATTGCAATCTGGGGTGATAAAAAGGTCCTAAAAAGTAAGTTTTGAAAGATGTAAGATTTTTAAGCATTTGCCAAGCCAAATTACGTAGTATTTTATGGAAACAAAGGGCTGGGGAAGAAAGTGACAGCGACCGCGTGCGGCGCTCTTGCCCCCTTTTTCGGCCCCGTGAGGCATTGCGGTTCCGACCCGGGTTCCGATTATTAGCACGGCGATTAGCGATAAACCTGTCCAGGATTCGAATTGCAAATGCACACCGATACCTCGCTGTCTTTGTTAGTCTGACCTCATTGATACAGTGGCTATCGGTTCGAAACCACCCCTAATAATAAAAATTTGCATTATTTTTTCAGTTCGAAGGAAAAAAATTAACTCCAAAAAAAGATAAGAAAAAAATAATAGCTGCCCTTTGCGGTAGTTGAGGGAGACATGCTCTGGAGAATGAGTGTTGGTCAAAAATACCGCGTGCAATTGGTTGAATCTTGCTCATTTTACGGTTAGTGTAAAGGCAGTAAAGCAGAAGGGCCAGAAAGAACAGCGGGGCAGAATGAGCAAATTGGGGGCAGAATGAGCAAATGTTTAAGCAGAATGAACAGAAAAAACAAAATTGCGGCAGAATAAGCAGACTCTGAGAGCAGCGAAGCAGAAGGGACAGAAGAATGCCAGAAAACGCTGAATTGGCAGGCAGAGAAAGGGCAGCAGCATATGGGCATTGGATCCGGGGGGTGTGGTGTATATTATATATATAATATATATATATATGGATTGAGAGGGGGCGGTAGTCAATACGATAACCCGCAATGTCAACGCCACCGTTGAACCAAAATAATCTGATATTGTACCTAATAGTTTACGCATTTGCGAGCACTTTGTTCTACTTTCCAATACATTAACGATTTTTTTTAAATGGTAATTTTTAGCGCGCTTTTTGCGCACATGTAATAGCAATCAGTAAACCCTGTGTCAGAATATTTTCATGAATTCCCCATATCCCCATGTTAATTAAAGGATTTACGCCACTGAAGGGCGGTTAAGGTCCGTTATACTCAACTCAAGTTCTGTTATCTGGTCCGGGATTAGTTGGACAGCCCATGACATACGTAATCTGCGTAAAGTTTGTGTAAAACGAATCAGTTATCAGTTGGTTTTCCCCTATTCTCCATAATTTGACCATATTTTCTGAACAACTGAACCCAGGGGTGTGGCCTAAATGGAGGCCATGGGGAACCAGACTCACGGACAGCAACTCTAGAAGTTGAAGCTTGAAGCTTGTTGCGTTTCCAAATCTCTGATATCAGCGATGCTTTGTATTCTCGTGATAAGCCAGTTTAACTTGAATAAGTAGTCTTTTAGTGCTGTATTGACATCACTGCAGTCTACAAAATAGTTACTGAATCACTCGACAAGTGTGCAGCCATGCAAGCAGTACTGCCAAAAACAATATGAAGTTAAATTTAGTGACCTGCAGTGACCGGGTTGCCATGCAGTAAATCGATTCGATTCGGTTAGGAGGCAGCGGAAGTGATGGAACATTGCCGTAACGGTCCGTTCTACTTCCACTGCAATGTTAGTGCCAGTTGAGTGAATTGCCTTGGATATTGCAATGCAGTACTACAACAAAGTTTAAATCGTTTTAACTTGCATTGCAGTGGGTTGCGTCAGTTGTAGCAGAAAGTGGTCGGTATATAGGCCATGCAGTAGCACGGCAACTGCATTGCAGGGACACTGCAACTGCATTGCAGTGGAGGATGAACGGACCTTAAATTTACTGCACGTTACTGTAGCAATGAAGTGCTTTACAGTGGGGAACTATGAACGGACCTTTTGGATAGGCAGAGTAGCACTAACAGTATACAGCGTTTTCATTTAGATTGGTTTTATTTCTTCGCACTTTTTGTTTATAGTTTTATTTGTTTTTTTTTATTTTGTTGATCTTTTGCCGAAATTTTTTTAACATGCCAATGTTGTTGCTTTTGTTTGTTTGTTTTGAATTATTATGTATTTTTAAATAATCTTTACTTCATTCTCGGTACTTTTTCTGAACATGTTAAGAGTAAAGTAAAGCCCCATACCGCTATCGTTTGGTGAGACTGTCTCGCAAATGTACCTAAATCTAGAACGCGCAGTTGCTATGTTTAAAGGAAAGAATGTATTTTCGTGTGCACTAAATGTTTCCTGTTGAACAATTCAGGGCGGTCCAACAAGCTCAAAATTTAAAAACTGCACGATCTTGTGAACCCAAACCAAAGGTTTCCCACCCCTGCCGTAATTTGCTATTATGCTACCCGGGTAATCTTCATATTTTGCTTATTACGGCCCCATTTCTGCTTTCTTGCCGATTATGCCAGTCCATTATGCTTTTCTGCATATTCCGTCCATTTCTACTTTTTCTGCTCTTTTCTGCCGATTCTCATGCCCATTCTCCTTTTCTGCCGATTTGCCACTGCTTTTCTGCCGATTCTGCCATTTGCCTTTCTGCCTTTTCCACCAAACGTTGACTGAATCAACCTCCTTGAGAACTTTGACCTCGGTAGGTCCCGAAACAGCGTCCACCAACACGATAGTTTTTTATTAAGGATTGATAATCAGCGCGAAAATAAGCGTGTACGTGCCCATTCTAAATAATTACGGGACAGCTTGTAAACAGAGCATCAAGGTACTCATTTTATTGTTACCGTAACGAACGGACGGACGAACCACACTAACAGAGTTCAGGGTGCGGATTTTGTAGGAGCTTGCTTCGCAGATCAAAAAACAACAATGCGACTCGTCAGTGTCCGTTGTATCATTCAGCATTTAATTTTTAGATTCTCGATTATTTAATAAAACAAGTGTGGCTTTTGAAAAGTGAGTAGACTAGGCGGGCAGTTAGTTATTTACTTTATTTTTTTTTTACTTCACCGAAAATATACAAGCCACCGACTTTAAACTGCATCAGAAATATGGTGAAGCTTTTTTTTGTTAGGCCTACTTTTAAAAGGAATAGACCTCCTTGGGCAGTCCTTTAAATCTCATGAAAGTTACTATGTGTGATTGTTAATAACACAATTAGGCTATAGGCCTACCTAATCCTTTAAAATGTCAGGGTGCCAAAAAAAAATGGCCTCATCCCAAAAAGTGAGAGGGAGGGCTTTATAAGAACGGGAATCTAATTTTAAAATCCGCCTAACAATTCAGAAATAAACCCTTTGATTTTTGTATAAAACAATGACGGCCGGCTACTAAATTTGTGGGATTCTTGGCTACAATCGATGACTTAGCCATGAATACGGCCACACACCTATCGATCGCGTGGAGCAATGAGTGAAGTGCAGATGAGCACACAAACAGAATGGTACTAGTAGAGACTTCTCTTCCGAGGCAATTTACACAAACACGCACCAATAAATAAATAAACATATGTCAGAAACCCCTGCGTAAAAACGGCATTTAGTCAAGTTATGTTAAAAGAAGGAGGCGCTGGACCCCCGCTGGACCATTTTTGGGATGGATCTCCGCAGAGGGTGTGGCTTAGCATTTGTAAAGGAAATTAGAATACGGCGCAAAAAAAAAACACCGATGCGTAGCTCGCCAGTGGCGTGCATACTAATCCATGAGTCCTTGCGATTTCTATTATGATACGGTCTCTGTGGAAGCAATTATGAGCAACTGGACGAAAAATTTATATTTTTTCCGAAATAGGGGTAAGTGAAAATTGACATCAACAATCTCATAGGAATCATGAGTAAACATGCTTGAGGACGACGTACTTGAGGGTGAGTAAACTAAAGTTAAAGATAAGTTATCCTTCTGCAAATTTGAACTTCGCTGAGTTCAAGAAAAATGGCTAAGTAATGTAATGGCAACGTTCTGTAACTCGTACCTAGCCCTGAGTTACATGTTACTGTTAATAGTTTATTGGTATTTGGTTAGGGTGTAGTTGATTAGTCGCAACCAATGCAACCCTAAATACGAGCAAATCATGCATTCTTTAACGGAGTGACGTGTACGTCCTGTTTCGTACGGGACCTAGAGGGATGAATTCCGTATTCTGCCACAACATCCTTCAACAGTTTAGGGTTTAGTCTGGACCGTGGTCAAGGCTGTTATTTTACCGAGTAATAGTGTCATTTCGTAGCCTAATTTGACAATTAATTACAAGAGATCCCGTATCAGGTTTTTAAGATTGTTCAAATCCTAAAAGTCTAAGGGGGGGAAGCATAGATTTTTCACAAAAAAATGCAACGGAACAGTGGCTAGTGGCTGTTTGCGTTTCTTTTTTAGATGATAATTAGCTGTCATGAGGAAAATTTATTGACGAATGCGCATCAGGGGTACAACATTGACCTTGTGGATTCATTCATAAAAACTTCTCTGAGGAAGTGATGAGTCATCAAGCAACTTCTAGTTCACCGAACGGTCACCGGCAGTCAGTGACGTCATTATTAGCGGCGCATTCCTAATTAGCCTAATCCAAATTTCTAAAGGACAAGTGTTTGTGGGTGTTGAACTTAGTCTGATCTCGAGATTTCAAAATATTAATTTTTTGGTGTAATATGAAAATGTTCAACTAGAACTAACTATAGTAACCTTAAAATTACACCATTCCGAAATTTGAGAGGAATCGGATTGGTAACTCCCTAATATTTGAAATCTCCTATAGGGTTTACAATTTCGATAATAACAAATTGCATCATCTTTGCGTGCACAAGATGACGCCAAAAACTAAAAATACACAAATTTCTCATTCAGGCGACCCCTGGTGACGTCATACACGACGTCACCGGCGATACCATCATGCCTTTAATCTTTCCCTTTTGGGCTCACCTGACAGGTGAGATGTATCTGTTAGCTCCCGATAGAAGAGTGGAAATTCACAAGGTTTGGCTTGTATTTGTTCGGCCAGGACTAGGGTGAAAACTCTAAGTTTCCGTTAGTTATGTCCGGAGTCCGTTGTTAGGATTTTTGGATTGCGATTTCGGCGAATTCTTGCCAGATTCGCTGAAACCGCGGTTCCAGATTTGGACTGCCAATTTCGGAACCGGTAAATTCCCCCATATAACTATTAAAATACTTTGAGTCAGTTTGATTGGTTCGGTGGTGTACACACTTTTGAGGCGAAAAGCAAGCTCCTACAATCGCCCTGAAACTCTGTTAGTGTTGTTGTACGTACGTTCGTCGGAACATAAAATGATGTATCCATTGATGCCAGTTTACAAAAAAAAAAAGGCTGTGTCCCGGTAATTATTCGAATGCGCACGGGAAACGCTGATTTTCGCTGATTATCATAATAAAAAACTATCGGGTGGGTGGACGCTGTGTGTTTCGACTTACCGAGGTTCAAAGTCTCAAGAGAGGTGCTTCCAGTCAAGTTGGTGAAAAGGCAGAAAAGCAGGAATGGGAAAGAATCGGGCAGAAAAGTAGGATGGGCATGCAGAATCGGCAGAAAGACAGAAAAGTAGAATGACGGAAATATTGCAGAAGAGCAGGAATGGACAGGGCAGAACGCAGGAAAGCAGAATGGGCAGAATGGCAAAAAAGAAGGAATACCGGGTAGCATAATAGCAAAATACGGCGGGGTGGAAACCTTTGGTTGGGGGTTCACAAGATCTTGGCAGTTTTTTGATTTTTGAGCAGTGTATAGGGACCCCTGATTTTCAACAGGAAAAATACATTGCACACGGAAATACATTCATTCCTTTAAAACATAGCCAACTGCGCGTTATAGATTTAGGTACAGGTGCGAGACATTCTCCAACAAACGATAGGCGGTATGGAGGCTTACTTGGCATATACATGTTCAGAAAAAAGACGAGAATGAAGTAAAGATATTAAAAAATACAACAATAATTAAAAAACAAAAACAAACAAAAGCCCCAAACAAATTGCCTGTAAAAAAAATCAGGAAAAAATACAACAACAACAATAAAAAAAAAACCAATAAAAAATAGAAACAAAATTGCGGAAGAAAGAAAAAGGAAAATCAACTAAGATGAAAAAGCTGTATATCTGCTAGTGCTTCTCTCTGGCCTATTAAGGTCCGTTCATATTTCAACTGCACTCATTGCTACAGTACGTGCAGTAAATTAAGGTCCGTTCATACTTCCACTGCGTTCATATTTCCACTGCACTTCATTGCTATAGTACGTGCAGTAGTTAAATTTAAGGTCCGTTATACTTCCAAGCAATGCAGTTGCAGTTGCCACTGAATGCAGTTGCAGTGCTACTGCATTGCTAGTTTATCGACCACTTTCTGCTACAACTTTACGCAACCCACATGCAATGCAAGTTTAACTAAAAAGCATGAACTTGTGTTGTTGTAGTACTGCATGCAGTATATCAGGCAATGCAGAAGCACTGCAACTGCATTGCAGTGGGAGCATGAACGGACCTTTATGCAATGTTCCATCCTTTCCGCGGTGCCACTCCTATCGAATCGATTACTGCAGGTAAAACCAGGCACTGCAGGAGTACCCCCAAAACCCCCAAAAAAATAATTTTAATTAGTTGCAGTACTGCATTTGCATTGACTGCACACTTCGAGTGAGTACGTAACGATTTTGGGAGTTTACTGCATTGCAATTACTGCACTACAATGCACTACTTATTCAAGTTGTTAAACTGATAATCAGCGAGACTACCAAAGCATCGCTGGATATCAGAGATTTGGAAACGCAACAAGCTTCAAGCTTTCAACACATTTTAGAGATTGCGTCCGGTGATGAGTCTGTCCATGCCTCCATTTATGCCACACCCACTGGGGTCAGTTTGTTCAGAAATATGGTCAAATTATGGAGAATAGGGAAAACCAATGATTCGTTTACACAAAACTTTAATCATATTCTTAGTCAGGGGAATGTCCAACTTATCCGCGACCAGATACAGAACTTGATGAGAAAGCCCATATGTCATTGTGATGTGTAATGTGTTTGTTGACTGGGAAGATGAGGGGAGTGATTGGTGATGATTCAGTGTATTAATGGTATCATAGACAATGTATTGGCATGAGCACATTTGTTTACAATCAATACAATGATGATCCGTCTATTGAATGGTTCTGTTGTAAAAATGTTCTCCACCATTGATGCCATCAACTCAACTTCTAGAATGTTAATTTTGACTTGGAATAATATGTAAACACTAATTCGAGCTCTCCAACTTCAAGTTCAGAATTATCA
>JAMKCH010085260.1:0-50712 GCA_023653785.1 Ophioderma brevispina
TAACGATTCGCAGGAATGGATTCGCAGGCAACAAAAGATGTGACCTAGGATGTTAACTGGTCTATAGTGTACAAAGTATGGGGATCTGGACCTGAACACGGTAATCGAAAGAAGACGTGTTCCAGCAGACCAATATACCTTAGAAACACTGATCTCTATAGAATGCATTGGCTACACAACAGTAATTGTATATTAGATGAATGAAGCAACTGGCGGACATCTTGGTCTACCGAACACAATAGCATTCCAGAGACACCTGTTTGTATCCAGGGTGCGAGTTTTAGAGACATGTCATCCCATACGCGCAACTTCAAATACATTGAGCTCACTGAATGGCTTGATTCTGTAGTCTGTTATGTCTCTTATCCACATTTCAATGGGAACACATTTTGTGTAAATGACCGGCTCTTAACCACCTGCTTGGGCTCTTTTTGGATTACCAATATGGCCGTCAGTGGTTCAAGTACGAAAGCCAGGTTTCCAATCCATTGTATAGAGATAAGTGCTTAGAAACAACCTGGATCCACTTTGACCCGGAACTTAAAGGTGCAACGAGAGATTTCAAGTCATCCATATTTTCTGTGATATGTAGTGATTTCATAGATTAGACACTCAATAGATTCCTTACCTTTTATTTGGTCACAGAAATAGCTTAAAATGAAAAACAAATGGTGATATGTATATGCTTAAATTTCAATAGAAAACATAGGCTGAATTTCGTATTTGCTCCTGTACGAAATTAGAAATTTCACAATTTTTGTACCAAAGAAGCAGTTTTCAGCTTAATCCTTACAGATAGGGATATTTTTATATAAAGCTTTACACCAGTGCCAACATCAGAATTTTCACATTTTTTCGGGACACCTGTTATTTGAAATCTCTCGTTACACCTTTAAACATATTCTGGATAGTTTCACAAACGGAAAAATATATTCTTTAACAAACTTCAATTTCACTGTTTTCGTGTTATTTTGCCGAAAGGGTCATGTTATGCAAAGGACATCGCCGGCAGGGGGCCGGCCAAGATAGTGTCGTTTTTGCCGTTCACATAGGTTTAGCACGTAATCACGAAAACTTGACAAATATTCTAAAGTCGAAAATATGTTTAATATCAATATTTTTCCACTCAAAATCCGTTGGAGTTGAAGAATCAACTCCAGTGTAAGTATTTTGTTTGTATGAATAACGTTACAAACGGGATCCATTTTGAACGAGGCTTGCTTGACCTCATGCTCAATCGCAGGGTCATCGCTATTTATAGCTGCGGACGGGGCTGCGGTAGCCTATGCACGGGCCTATGCACCACCGTAGAATGATTCGTTGACTTGCATGTAGCAATCCTCTCATGTCCGGTCTTTAAAAAGATTTGATGATAGTTTTGCAGCATGCACCGCCGACTTAAGCAAGGCAATTTAGATCGGCCGCGGCTCCGTACTGGAATTCCCACTGGCCACTCACTGATCTATTTATAAACGCGTACAATGACTTCAACTTTCGGTCACTGTTCAGGCTCGTCCAATGACTCGGTCGGCAGTTTTGCGCTATGAATGAAGCTTGGCCGCCACCGCCTGATAAGGAGAGAAGGAGGCCCTCTATAATCATAATAGTTATATTTCACCATCAAGTTTGAGTTGGTGTTTTACAACTACTTTAACATGTACGCAATGTGTTTTTTATCCCCAAAATACACTTGTATCAAGAAAAAATGAGAAAAGTCTGAGAAACTTCAGGGGCATGCTCTCTGGAAAAAAGCAAAGCTTAGAGTATTCCTCCATTCCAAATGACCATTTATTACGTAAATGAAGAAACAGGAAGATGTTGCATAGCTGCCCTTTGTTATGGAGCTTGTAAGTGACGTCTATACATGCCTTTTGTCCTTTATAAGCTACAAAGAGGCTACACGAGACAGCCCTTAATAACAATACCCAAATACCATTAGCTTATGCTACTGAGATTTGGATTATATAACTGTCTTCACACAAAGCAGACTCTGGAATACAACACAATGGCCCATGACTGCGCTATTTATATCATGAGCAAGCTAGCTAGCACTATGAGCTAATAAAATCACAATTCCCATGGCACAGTTCAATAGCTTTCATTCACCATTGTATTGAACATATACATCACCTTGTATTTTAGTATGATTTATGATACCCAGGATATGCATGGTCAGCTGTTGTTAACATGTACCCATCCAAGGCTTCTGAACTGAGCCCTTGATAGATTAGCATTCCTTACCACATAGTGATGTGGTATGGTATGTATGTGATAGGTTGTTGTTGTTTATGGCAATTCCATTTAGCGTTCAGGCCCCCAGAAAACAAAAATGCAAAAATGAGGTCTTTCCCCCCCAAGAACCAGAATGCCACTCATATATATGTTGCTAAATAATATAACGCACATCCTTGCAAAGCGGCATCATGGTTCTTGGGGGGGAAAGGGTCCATATTTGGAAATTTCAATTACCCATTGAAGCCTGTATTATAATTTTACATAAAACCGTCTTTTAGGGAATTTGTGTAAAGTGGGCTGTTTTGAAAACCGGCAAAAGTTAAACTTTGGACATGTCCCTTTAAAATGCGAAATGTTTCAAGTTCATCTGCTCTCATGAAAACTACAGAGGGCGTCCTCCATTCCTTATCCGGCGATGTCCTTATTAAATTCCAGTATCTGTAATTTTGGGAAAGAGATATAAAAAGGTATTGAATTGTATGTCCTTGGAACATAAAGAGGTTTTTATAGCCTATTTCTCCTTAACTTTGCAGAAAAAAGGAGAAGGGGAATCAATTTGAGCCTTAGCTATTTATGAAATAAATCATATTTTGAATTCTGTAGAAAGAGTTTGGTTATTTTGAAGCTTACAATTTACCCAGTATGGTTCTGAGTCAACCTACGGTGATGTACATTTATCCAAACCAAACGGCTGCACTCGGCATACCTAACGGCATCTTCAAAGCCCATCAACGAAAGCATTAATGAGATGAATCATGAACCCTAGAACTACTCACATCCCTTCTTTACATACTACTCTTTAGCAAAAGGAATACACACAGAAATTTCATTACCATCGATTCTTAATATCGGGCAAATTACGTTGTTTGTGGACCTTGTCACGAGCCAGCAGAAATTGGGTCGTAGGCAGCCCACAATGCCCAATAATACTGCCGTATTACGTTTATATTGATTCCTAAAAGTGTATGTCATTGTCAGTGCCCCACTTTGACATTCGGATTCATTTGCAGGCATTTGAAGTCATGTGTATGATGCTAACCCTTTGGCTGCGGCAAGCTCATCATTTTAGATTTTTTTACATAAAATTACAGAAAATTACAGGGCATGCTTCAGGCTATTAGGCCAACCAAAAAAGTTCAATTGTTTCCAGTAGGTAGTCCACAAACAAAAAATACAAAATGGTACATTTTTGTTAAATTTAATTTTAAAAAATTTTTGAAGGATTTTCCCCAGCAATGCCTCAAATGACATGAAAAGGTATGTCAAATCAGTTGCAAAATATATTTTGCTGTGAAATTATTAGTTTATAAAACAAAATATTGATTTGGGATCGCTTATTTAAACAGAAATGACATTTTCAATCTCTGAGACATTTTTTTGTCTAAAAATATCAAAATTTTCTCTATTCATCAAATTAAAAACTGAAATGATGTTAAAAATGGTTCCAAAACCAAAATTTGTCCAGCCTACTGGAAACTAACTTTTTTGCCCTTAACAGCAGTTATATATTGCTAAATGATTGTGACAATTTCTTGATGGCAGTGTAATAATAGGCAGCTTTGAGGCTCTTTATGGCAAAAAGCACTAAATAAAAAGGCAATTATTATTTTATTCTTTAATGTTTCGCCAAACCCTCTACTCCTACTCTGACTCCAACCTTTCACTATGTTGCATCCTTCTCTTTTAAATTCTCAGCAGGCTTCACATCTATCACAATAAACCTTTAAGGGCATAAGGGCATTCTATTATAATTCTTCTTATTATAAGTATAACACTAGAGATACTCTTTAAATTATCTTTATTAAAAAAATGAAAATGGCAGTAATTTGATTTTATTTTGATTCCACACATCTGAGAAACTCAAAAGTATTTGCTGTCCTTGTTAGGAAAGAAAAAAAATGTACAGGAGGCTGGCCAACAATGCCAAACGACAGCAGTATTTCATCTATATTGATTAATAAAAGTGTGTTCTCATATGTTAGTGCAGAAAGTTTGTATTCTCTAATGGCTGCCATATGCTATATTTATAGATGCTTTGAGTATGAGTATAGGATCCAGAAATTGATTATTTTAATCCCCCTGAGATCTATCGGCCGATTTGATTGGCTGTACTTCGGATTATATGAAATATTTAGCCAATCAGAGACATGGTAAGAAAAGCTTAGAGGTTTGTACAGATATATAGCAGTTCTATTTTGATTGGCTACTCAGAGGTTGTATCATGCTATATCATGAATGAACGGCCAATCAAAGATACTCTTAGAAAGGTGGTATGGGGGTTAAGATACCCAAGAATTTTTGGTTTGTTTATGGCCCTCCACTTTTTTTTTTTTTTTTTTTTTTTAATTTTTGAAGGATTTTCCCCAGCAATGCCTCAAATGACATGAAAAGGTATGTCAAATCAGTTGCAAAATATATTTTGCTGTGAAATTATTAGTTTATAAAACAAAATATTGATTTGGGATCGCTTATTTAAACAGAAATGACATTTTCAATCTCTGAGACATTTTTTTGTCTAAAAATATCAAAATTTTCTCTATTCATCAAATTAAAAACTGAAATGATGTTAAAAATGGTTCCAAAACCAAAATTTGTCCAGCCTACTGGAAACTATTTTTTTTGCCCTTAACAGCAGTTATATATTTCTACACTGAAAATGTTCTGGGGTGAAGGGAGGGGTGCTACACTAAAAATGTTCTGGGGTGAAGCTGGGGGGTGTGCTTGACCAGCTGCCACCTATGCTTAGCAAAATGATTGTGACGATTTCTTGATGGCAGTGTAATAATAGGCAGCTTTGAGGCTCTTTATGGCAAAAAGCACTAAATAAAAAGGCAATTATTATTTTATTCTTTAATGTTTCGCCAAACCCTCTACTCCTACTCTGACTCCAACCTTTCACTATGTTGCATCCTTCTCTTTTAAATTCTCAGCAGGCTTCACATCTATCACAATAAACCTTAGGGCATTCTATTATAATTCTTCTTATTATAAGTATAACACTAGAGATACTCTTTAAATTATCTTTATTAAAAAAATTGAAAATGGCAGTAATTTGATTTTATTTTGATTCCACACATCTGAGAAACTCAAAAGTATTTGCTGTCCTTGTTAGGAAAGAAAAAAAATGTACAGGAGGCTGGCCAACAATGCCAAACGACAGCAGTATTTCATCTATATTGATTAATAAAAGTGTGTTCTCATATGTTAGCGCAGAAAGTTTGTATTCTCTAATGGCTGCCATATGCTATATGTATAGATGCTTTGAGTATGAGTATAGGATCCAGAAATTGATGGCGTGGCGGAGCCAGCAGGGAGACAATATTATTTTAATCCCCCTGAGATCTATCGGCCGATTTGATTGGCTGTACTTCGGATTATATGAAATATTTACCCAATCAGAGACATGGTAAGAAAAGCTTAGAGGTTTGTACAGATATATGGGAGGTCTATTTTGATTGGTTGCTCAGAGGTTGTATCATGCTATATCATGAATGAACAGCCAATCAAAGATACTGTTAGAAAGGTGGTATGGGGGTTAAGATACCCAAGAATTTTTGGTTTGTTTATGGCCCTCCACTTTTGAAAGTGGAAGGGTCTGCCCCCCCCCCCACACACACACTTTTCAAAATTGGCTGATGATACACATCAGGCTTACCACAGTTGCATAAGAAAACGATAGTAGAGTATTGAAATTGCTTAAGTGCCAAAGGCCTCTTCCACTTTGAAAATCGTTCCGCTGCCGATGAGACCTCAGTGAAGGCAGCAATTGCAGATACAGCCTTGTCGCATTCACATAATTTTGTACCATTTTCAGTACCCCACTTTGACATTCAGATTCCATGCCTACAGACAACCATCCACCAGCACACATCGGATATGTGATGTGGATATGGACATTGAGAGATTTTTTATTGGCAAATCACTTTCTTCATCGACTCTACTCAGTGATACAGTGCCAATGGGTGACAGGTGGCTGTTAAATGGGAGGAGGTTTTGTACAAACAATTGTGTAATTCCAGTTTAAAAGAACGAAAAGGACAAATTGGGGCTCTTTTTTATGAATAAGAAGCTGAAGTTAGTAGAAGGTTAATGCATCTTGAGAGCTGGTTATTGTTTCATTTGCTTGGTTATATTAAGCAGGATGAACAAAAATAGAAATTATTAAAATAACACAAGGACATTTCCAGCAAAAAAATGCTCCCAATTTTTTTCTTGCATATTTTGAATGCTTAACAATGTAAATATCACACCTGAAGTGTATATAAGCCAAAAATGGCATTTTTATGTAATGAAAAATAAATTTAGTATCTTCTAAAGGTCAGGTCAGGTTTTATTCTCTCATGCACATTTATGACCATTTTATTTTATTAATTATCAAACAATTATGAAACCAACATATTATTCTGTAAAAAAATAATAATAATTCACTGGGTTTACATAATGCAATGAAAAGGGATGACCTGATCATGTCTCTCAACGCATATGCATGAGTATGAGTTCTAAGGTTAGTTCACATGGATGCATGTGTACTGAATTGAACTATGTCCTTGATGATGAGTGTGTTTTTTAGGGATGTAAGATTTCCAGAAAATTCAGAATTTCTGAAAATTTGGCCATAATAAACAAAAATTCTGGAAATGTAAAAAAAAATATTTACATTTATGGACTTGGGTGATGTTATTTCAGTACATTAAAGTGTACCCACATTTTTGGTGAAGGTTATACCCTTTAACTCCATATAGCCTTTTGTTTGGACGATTCCCGCATAAAAGTTAAGCGTCACACGCAAGCGTTGGCCGCTGGGGCAAGGGCTTGATCAATTTTCAGGAAATAAGGAAATTAATGATATGCCCACTTTCATATCCCTGTTTGTAGCTCTTACAGTGAGTACATTTGCATTCTTGATTGGAAACTATTGAGCTATGATATCCTCATTCACCAAGGCCACAATGACAACTGATATAAGTAGGGACATGCAAGACCTATTACCCCTGTAAAAATCAGAAAAATCCATTGCAGGAATATCTGTACTCCATTTGTCTTTCTCAAGTCAGTGACGTCAACGCATCATTTCAGATAGATGTTTTGCGTGTGCATTTTCGCACCGACATTATACGCACGCGTGGGTATGCCAGCGCTTTGAATCAATGCCCGGCGCCCGCGTTGTCATGCTGTGTTCACTGCATAATACTATGACGTCACTGACTCGAGGAAGGTAAAAGCAATATAGGAATCTTCCCATATGCCTACAAAGATCATGATTTGTATGTTATAGTGCCCTCTATATGTTCATTCTTCATAGCGATCTGTGTAAAACTAGAAAAAATACATTTGCCCGAAATGAAATTTTCATTAGATTTGCACAGAATGTAGCTAGTGGTATAACAACAACAGCAACAGCAGCAACAACAACAAGAACAACAATAACAACAACAACAACACAATTTTCTTCGGTGTGCTGCCCGATCCTTCAGCATCATAAAACAGATAAGATTTTATCCTGTATAGATGTCCTCAGGCTCGCTGCAAAAATTAACCTGCCTGATGGATCGTGTGGCACTTATAAACTTCTTTCTTTTTTTACGTTCTTCTTTCCAGCGAGAAAAACCTGTTTACGAATTGGGTTGATCACACACTGGATGTTGTGGTTGTAGTGGGGCAATCTTGTTACTGTGCGTGCATTTCTTTCATAACCGCAGGCTGTGCAGAAGGAGGGTCGAGCTAGACTAGGGAGTGTGAAATATCAAGGTCTTTTTACGAATCAATACCGATTCTATCAATAGAACGCGGTGTACGCTATGTTATGTTACACAACAAAAACGACATTCTCTCTTCCTGTCTGTGGAGTGCCAAATTATAGCATTGATTGAGAAATTACCTGGAGATTTAAGTCTGTGTTATTTTCAAATGGATGATTACACGATATGTTCGAGCCATTTATTTTTTTAGTGGAAATAATTAAAGCCTTACAGATGCTTGTTACATGTGGTGAAAGGATTGTTAAGTATTTTGAAGCAGTGGTGTAAATTTTTCTTTTTTTACATGGGAGGGGGATGGTTTTGATGGAAATTTATAAATGAAACAGGTTTACTGACAAAATATGTTACTAGTACATATGCACAAAGTGTGCTAAAAATTTTGTCATTTAGAACCTAAAATTGTTAAATGCATTTCAAAATGTGTGTGAACCATGCAGAAATTTATATACCATTTTGAAACTGATATGATAAAATACAAAAATCAAACTGTGTGAGAATCAATTGGAATTTTCATCAAAGGTTTATTTTGTGGTCCTCTGTGTAGAACTAAGGGCAAATATGATCACCACTGGATCTCTGAATGACACTTTAAAGCAATAACAGCACATTTTTTGAAGAGCTCCCCCAATTTTCAAAATTTGATATTTTTGCACAGTTATTTTGGTAATTGTCTAGAAACTATACCTGCGAACGAGAATGCTCAAAAAATGCATATTTATCATAAAATAACAAGTTTGTCATTAGATTTGGGATCCCAGATTGTACTTTAAGTTTATGCCCATCCATGATGAAAAAATACCACCTCAAGAAAATGGCCTCTAACTTGACTTGCTTGAACCAAGAAAACAACTGATGGATGAGCGTACACACGTGCATGGCGCTATTTTTCCGCCTATTTCATACTGGAACTGAAGGCAGTTTCCAGCAGCCATTGAATTATTATCGGAGATCTCCGATATTAATTATTCTAACTAAAAAAAATCCTTCGTTTGCGACACATAGACATTTTCGAACGTAACCATTCACAGGTATAGTTTACTAGCCAGTTGCCAATACAACCGTGTAAAAATCTCACAATTTTTGGAAAATTGGGGGCGCTCTTCAAAAAATGTGCTGCTATTGCTTTAAGTATGGAATAAGTTGAAGTAATGATAGTTATATCTTGAGATGATAAGAGGAGGAAGACAATTGAGAGGAGGGTGGAGATGATGATGATGACGATGATGACGATGATGATGACGATGATGACGATGATGATGATGACGATGATGATGACGGCGATGACGGCAGTGATGATGATGATAATGAAGAAGGGAAGAAGTGAAAGGGAAAAGAAATAAGCTGTAGACTACGACTAAAACATCACAAAATGAAGTATTTAAATCACTTGCAAGCTAGATAGCAATTTAAAATGCTCAAAATTTCCCTCGTGTTTCTCCAACTTGTACGCGGGCAGGATCAGCCTTAAACTATCAAATTACATGATGTAAACATATCCTAGTAATTACGGAAATCACACTATTCACGGGATAATGCAACCATACCCACACGTTCACATTTAATCATCCTAATTGGTTCCGTATCATGCTATTGTGAGGGTGGTGAAATTGCTCGGAGTATGGAGTAAAAGCCTCTCAAGTGCTTTGGCAATTCATTGTAGCAACACTCTGTTAAAGGAACATATAATACTTGCTTTGCTCCGTTCCTGTGGTTTGCTCTGTTGTTGTGTTAACGTGAAGGAACTAATGACAATTTCTTAAAAATGATATATGGAGCATTAAGAAAATTAGATAGGATGAAAAGTAGAAAGAATACTCAAAACTAAGTTTTGAATACTGTATTAAATGGCCCTATAGGAAAGGATGCTGGAATTTTGTATTGTGCATTACAGAAAATACTGCATCAACATTTTCTTATTACTTTAAAAATGTTAATGACATGATTATTTATTACATAGGTGAGCATGATAAATATGCAAACAATCTAGTTTTAAAGGGGCATTTCATGATTTCGTATCTGTAAGAAATTCGCAATTTTGTATTTTGCATGTCATATAGGGTTAAAGGTCACATACCAAGGTCAAAGGGCATTAGAGGTCAACTGGTGCAGAGAGTGGTAGAAAAGTGGATGCAAAAGTAGGCAACACTAGTGGTTTGAGAATTTAGTTGTTTTAAAAGATAAGTTGTGGGTGAAAATGAAGATCATAAAATGTCTCATGGGAACTACCAATTGATTTGATTGGCTATTCCTATATAGGGTTAAGTATAATGAGCCAATTACAGACATGATAAGTAAAACTTAAAAGTGCATACAGATATATAGAAGGTCTACTTTGATTGGTTACTTCTCTTTCATCATCATTTAATGACCCAATCAGATACATTCTATAGCCCAAATTCTAGAAGGTGGTAGTCCTTGGGGTTGAAAATTGAGGGCACCCTCCTTTCAGGATGCCTCTCAGTGGAAGGGGGGGGGGTTCGTTGGCATCACTGTGTGCCAAGACGTACGGCAGGTCAGAAAATTATAGCATGCTATATAAATAGCCAATAAATAATGCATATATATTCTTTGGTGTTAAGCATCATGATACGTCCATTTTTCTGTCATAAACTGTACGAAACCGTTTGCTGCAAAAAGTCATACCCATAAAATGATTTGCATATGTTAACTTCACAAATACATGCGATCTATGACAAATCAGGTCTTGGAAAGGAAATTTGAGCAAGACATGGTTCGACATGAGCCTGTAACTGTGACCTGTCAATACGTCAAGTATACGTGGAGTGTAGTAGTGAGTCTATAATGAAGGTAGGTGTAGCCTGTGTCAAATTGGGAAATTCCAGTCTCTGATACGGCTAAAATAATAACGATACATATAAATGCTTGTACTTTGTTGAATGTGTGCGGTGTGTTCTAAACAGGTTAACATATTGCTCGATGCTGTCAATCTATTTAGGAATGCATTTAGAGTAGTTTCTTTAAAGACTATGTTTTTGAAAGAGGATTCAACTTAGCCCTGGGAATGTAGCATAATATAGCCATAACTCTCAGTCTGTGGAGGAGGCTTAAAAGTGCAGCACGCCGCCCTTCAATTTCCATATTTTTGTCACTTTCATCAATCAGGATGTCATTTACCTCGTGTTGATCAGCATAAAATGTTCAGTTACCATGGTTATCTCGTTAGGCAACCAACTTGATTGATTATTGTGATTGATTTTCAGCATACATTGAATGTTGCTACATCAGTAAGGGCATCAATTTTCTTTAAAAAAAAACTTAATGTGAATTTATGGCAAGCTTCAAATGGATCTCGTCGAACGTGAAATGCTTTGGGCAGCCAAAACTCTTATTCTTGTCATGTGAAATTTGTTCCAAAAATACTTGAGATGTGGCCACATTTAATAGTCGGCAGCCTAACTCAACATTTGCCAGAGAGCGATGTTTAATGCAATTTTTGACAACCTAGGATTTTTTTTATTTAAGGGCTAGCTACAGTACCTTTTAGCGATTAGCATACACTACCTACTGGTAATTTGCAAGATAAGATTTTGAAGTCCAAGAGAGATATTTTGGTACAATGAACCCAAGTTGTTGTTTAGCTATTGCCAGTCTTTGGCATGAGGAGTTTGTCTTAGAGCGGGGGTTCTCAATAGGCGGCCCCCGGGCCAAATCCGGCCCGGCAACCATTGGTTTTTGGCCCTCGACTTGCTCAAAAATATAAAGGAAAACATAAGAAATGCAGGTTATTTGGCCCTTAAGTAGGTAACATTCAAATATGTTCGGCATTCTCTGGCCCTTCAGCTAAAATAATTGAGAACCCCTGCATTAGAGAAAGCTTGTTATTGCATGATAGTATTCCAGACAAGTCCAGTATTTTGACAATAAATTATCTCTCTTCCAATGTCATGTACATTAAATTGTTGTTGATTCACTATTGATCCAGTCTGCCCATTATAAGTTGCTAAACTTGACCGTTGGAGTTTGGTCTAAAGCTACACGCACACAGTACCGATTCCACATTGATGTAATGCATGTGTAAATAGCACGCAGCCCGATATGGCTTGAAAATGATATAGCGCCCCAATGTGTGTCATCCATTCCACTATCCCTTTAACAAATGTTCCTTGGTACATTTGCTAATGGCTTAAAAATGCCAGGTGTAATTTATTATGGTTGGGAATTTTGAAAATGCAAATTTTTAAGGCTCATTCCATTTTGTGTTCAAATCCTAAAAGAGGTGACTACTGGCCCCCACTTTGAAAAGCTGGAGTCAAAAAGAATGAAATTTCACACCTTTTGAATAATGTTTTGAGTCAAATTTACTCTTGGTAAAAGAGTAAATTTACTCTTTACAAAATGATAAAAACTCTAAAAATCTACTTCTTCACCATTAAAACTTCTATGTTACTTCAATTTCCTTTCAAGATTGAAATTCTCACTCTGTTTTATTGAGCTCTGTAGCCACTATTTTGCATTTAGATAGCAGTGGCAGAGCAATGGGCATGGAAGCAATTGTCCCCCCCCCCAATTTTTTCCCCCAATTTCCCCCCCCCCCCCCCCGGCAGAATAAATGACATATTTTAGGCAAAATTTTGTGATTTTGGCCAAATTGTTAAAAGTTCTGCAAATTTTGGGTGTTTTCCCCCAAATCACTTTGTCCTGTTACCCCTCTAAAAGGAAGTGTGACGCTACCACTAGAGAGTAGGCCTATATACTGTCTTGGCCAGGTGGCTGCATCAAAATAATTTTAAAAGGTCCCCCGATTAATTACTTGTCAAATTTTACCTGGGATTTGGGTGGATACTCCTATCCTAGAAGAGGTTAGTTCAAGACTCCCTTTGATTGCTGTATTAGGCTTTCGCTAAATGTTTATAAAGGGACATGTTGGTCAAGGGGATTGAGCATTCGCCCAGCGCTCCAAAGGTCGTGGGTTCGGAGTCCCACTGCCTGCCACTGTTGCGCCCTTGAATAAAGCTTTACCTCATTCTCATCTCCCCCGGTGTACAAATGGTACCAGCATTATTCATGCTGGGAAAGTAACAACTCCGCTGTGCGGAGGAGTGGCGAACCCCCCACAGCAAAAATACTAATAAGGAGGAGTCCTGTCCCAACCTAATGAAAGAGAGCTGGGCACTCCGTGCACGAGCTTGCTCGCACGACAATTACTACTTACTTTTAAATGTTTGTTTTAGGAAAGAAACAAAGATCAACCCGGTCCTAAACAGTACTAGACCAAGGTTTGATTAGTCCCATTTTTCCACAATTCATTATTATGAATATTTTTACTTCAAGTGGGGGTCTTAAGAAATTAAATTTACCTCAACTGGGGGCTTCAAGTACTGTTGGAGAGGTGGTCTTAAGGGCCACACACACTCGTGTAAAAGAGTGAACCTTGTTTTAGAAAAGAGTGAAATTTCACTCTTGAGAATTTCGCAGAGAGACATTGCTTTTTAGACCTGTCTCTCTTTGAGTTTCTTCAAAGAATGGAAATTTCACTCAGTGTTTGAGGTTAAACTCCTTTACATTTAAAGAGTACCCATTTAGAGAGTATGCATTGGTTGATAACCTTAGACAATTTGCAACTTAACTTCACACATCGGCGTGGCTATGGCAATCCTGGAACTGCCAGTGTTTGACAGGACTACAGTACAGTGCCCCTTGTAAATCCAGACCAGAGCTGATTTGCTGTAGAATTAACAGCCAAGCAAGAGCTTCTTACTTTGCCTCTAGAGGGCACCAAACAGCTAATTCCTTGTTATTTTAGGACCCGCTCACTATGTATCATATGCACCCAATCAAATTGTGCTTCATGTCAACACACAACCTGTATCTCTTTAACCCTTTCGGCACTACTCGCTCTCTCTTGCACTGTTTCCTATAGTCATTTGTATAACCAGTCAAATTAGATTTTCTAAAATATTTCAGACAGATCCTCATCAGCCCTGCAACCATTTTCTCAGGATGTTAAATGAAGCAGGGGGAAGGTCGGATTTCTTAGGCATCACTGTGTGCCAACACGTACGGCAATTTGGGAAATTAGTACTCTATTTAAATACCCAATAAACATTGTATATATAGATTCTATGGTGTTTGGGTCATGATACGGTACAAAACTTGCGAGGAGCTAGGGAAAATCCAGGTGTGGTAAAGGAATTGAGCAAAATATGGTTCGCCATGAGCCAGCTCCTGCCAATACGTCGGGTATACGTTGTGTTGCAATAAGTACATTAGTCTTGTGTACGTTTGTAGATGTTCGTGCTCGGACCTCATTATGTCGATATGCGTGGTAGGACCCCAAATACATAAGAATGAAACTAAATTTGAATAAACAACATTCTAGCTTCAAGCAGTCTAGGGATTTTTGAAATGGCACGAAAATTGAATATTGAAATTAATTTTTCTCAAAATTTCTTCTACGAACTAAAAGTTTGCAGAACAAAATTGTTTAAAATGATGTCTTCTCGCTATATGGTAAAAATGGAAGAAATTCATCAAGCGGTTTTGGAGGAATCGATCAGGCAAATTGGGGCAAAATAATGGCGATTTAGGGATTTTTCCCATAGAGCTCCACAGGAGCTCAGCAACCTCCAAAATGTTTTGACTTACCTGCTATTTTAATCATACCCATAGAAAATCATGCTTTGATTTTTCTGTCGTGCATGGCAAAAAACATTCTAAATCATCATCTTAATGATCTTGACAACGGCATATTCGGCTTATTCACTTCAGGTGTGATCTAATACATTGGTAAGCATTCCAGATAGGCAAAAAACCTGAGTTCAAAAAAGGGGGCATTTCTTTCTGAAAACATGATCCTTATGCTAAGGCAGGCGACACAAAAATGGCTCGGCTGTTTTTCAACTCAGCTTAGCTCTCCAAACACTAAGTTATAAATACGAAGTTAGATTTTGGTGCAGCATAAATTTAAATTAAAACAAATCCGGTCATTATTATTACGATCACTGATGCACTCAGTTTTCTACACCCTTGAATTAAAACCCAGCATATAGGCCAACAACTGGATGTGGATAAATTCACAACTCGTGCATTCAGATTACTTGTTTCGCTAATTTAAGTTACATCAAATTTTATTGATCTAGGGCTAAATCAGTGAGCAATATCCACAACGTATTGATCCCTGGTTCTTGCTCGCTCTCTAAGGACACAGGGGGTATTCGGTTGACTTGACATGAGAACGAAACCCCAGAATGCTACTTGTGAATATGAAGTCGATAACGTCAATAGAACGAGGGAGCTGTTGAATACTGGGAGGGCGGAGATAATTGGATGTGGAAATGGTTGTTCTTTTGCTTGACTTGTTGCAGTGTGTGGGATGCACCAGTCAAATTGAGATTGACAAAATGGAATTACTTTTTCTGCTTTATTGACCAGAGAGAGCATATGTATATGTTTTGTATATATAAATTCCCCCCCCCCCCCGGACCACACGCAGGATTTATTTTGGGGGGTGCGGGACTTCCATTTTGAAAAAAATATAAGTGATCCCAAATCATTACTTTGTTTTATAATTTGTAACCAAGAATTTGACAGTCAAATATGATTTGCAACTGTTTTGACTTGCCATTTGGCCTGATTTGTGATTTGAGCCATTTCTGGGGGAAATCATTTTAAAATAAATAAATAAAAATGCATTTTTGGACTACCGTACTGGAAAACAAACTTGTTTTTTTTTTTGCATAACATCAAAATGTAACATCATCAGAATCAACTGAAAATATGGTAAATGCATTTTCAAGGATATTATCTGTTGATTCAAAGTAACACTGAACTGATAATTGTGTTGAATATTGCATCAGGCTGATAATGTACATATTGGCAACCTTACATTGATGGAAAGGCTGTTATTGCTGATATCTTTACTGATGTTTGCATGAACACAATGCAAAACAAAAGAATATCTTTTTCATGCTGAAATTGCTTTGTGGACCCAAAATAAAAATGTTTCTATATCATGTTATTTTAGCAAAATTATTTGAACATAAGTTATTAGAAATATAGACACTTAACGACATTTAGATTCCAGGTTATGCGGGTGCAGATGCATTAGAGACATAATGCCTAACCAAGAAGCAAGATGTGGAAAGTTAGGCATATCGCTTATGCATCTGTATCCAAACTGAAATCTGAAGGTTGTTAGTATGCCAAGGCCTTTGATTTATTACCGATTTCTCTGTTTTTCCTCCAATATTTTCACATTTAGGGTTGAAGTCTTTCAAAAACAGGCAGAACTAGACAGAGCTTCAAGTGGAAAAACAAAAATGGTGGGTGGCAATTTTCAGATTTTAAAATTTGGAGAAAAAAATGAGTGCAATCAACATTGATGTTATGAATTCATTTATTAAAAGGTGCATTTCTGTTTTATTCATAACAATATCTGAGAAATCACATATTATTTTTACATATTCACAAAATTTGAATTGATTCGATGTTGTGGTTTGTGTATTGAGCAATGTATTGTTTTCCACGGTCCCATAGGCCACTGTGCTGTAATTTCTCTCTGTTTACAGACAGAAAATACAAAATTGCAAATTTCTTACAGATTCGACCGAATTTGCCACGTAAGATTAGGTACACATGGATTAATAAGGCTAACATTTCAGATAATATAAAAATCTCTACTTTTTAGGTAAGTTAGGGGATGAGGTTGTGGATCACGCCCCTTTAATGTATAAGTTAGTACTCAACAAAATATCAGATCAGATTGGAATCTGCTGATAAATTAAGAATTTATTATTGGTTACCAGATAAAAGAAGACAAGAAATTTTGGATGAGCCTAATCAACAAGAGCAATACTCGGTAGATGATCACAAAATGCATAATTAACTCTCTGGGCACTACCACCTGTGGTACAATCTGTCTTAATTGGCTCATTACAGGACACCACATGAGACAGCCCTCTGAGTAACCAATCAAACTAGGGATTCTATAATTCTTCCATACCAACATTTTTACAGTATCTCTGATTTGCTCATTACAAGATATTACCTTTCAAATGGCCAATCAAAATAGTGCTTCTAGATACTGATAGATAGGCAGGTAGTGCCCAGGGGTTAAACTTCCATAACTTTGTCAATCCCTTGGTGTGGTGACTAATAAGCCTTTGAAGTGTAAAACATTTTGCTTTTCAGTTGGGGCTCGAAAATTGGCACAACCTTGATGTCATCCAGTTACATTTTGGGACAGATAAGCTAAGCCACTTTTTTTTGCATGTTGTCTCAAATGGAACCCTATTTCTATGCCATATTGAGTCCAACCGCTCCTGAAAATATCTTTTGTAATTCCTTTTAATTATGGCCTAGTGAGGGCAGGCTTTTCACAGTCTGTGATTTTGTTGGTATGCTAGCCTCAAATGAGTGAGCTGCGATCTGCAGTTATAGGCATGCTTAGATTAGTACTACAATCTCGGGCTCGGCCAAAATTGTTGAAACACTTTATATGTCTTATTATAAACTATCCCCTCTCCCCCCTGATCACTTTTGAAAACATGTCATTTTTTCTCATGCGCTCTTATGGACCACCCAACATGATTTGGTGGGAAGGGGAGGGGTCAAGTGTGGGTTTGTTTCACAAGCTTCACAATAAAGTTAGTATTTTTCAGTGCGATCTCTATGACCCATTCAGGCCTTCGTTGCATTAGAAAATTACCACGGGTGTTCCAACTACGTTTGGCCGGTCATGTAGATCGAGAAAGTGCACTATGCCATACTTTGTGGATATGGAAATGTCAGACCCTCTACCTTTGAATTTAACCATGTGTTTGAGGTGGGGGGGTGAATGAAATACATCAAAGAAAACATGTCTATCATTGTGTGAATATTGTGAGAATATTGAGGCTTTGTTGCTGAGGATGTTTGAGAACTTGGTACTTCAAATTTGTTATAAGCTGCTATACATGTTGTGAAGTTTAAATGGTCATGCCCATGCAAAAATAAGCTAGGAAATTCCAGAATAATTCAAGAATCTCCTGGAATAATATTCCAAAATAATCCAGGGCTGTGAGAGTCAGCATTTACGCTGATTTAAGTATTTTTCATGCTTTCAAAGAGTCAAAAGTTTAGCTTTTTGCTTTCATTCATCTTTCCGTCTGTTTTTACCTTTGTACCTATATTCAGCATTTCACCATCATTTTTTTCAAAACCCCACACTTCACAGGTCCTGATAATCCCAGAATATGTCAGAAAATGCCAGCGGTAAATTTGGACAATTTTAGCTTGGATAAGCTTGAATAAATATAGCTGAAACAAAAATTCTGGCATTCCTTGCTGGAAAGAGCTGGAATCTGCAAGTAAATTTGACCCTTGGATAAGCTTGAATTCCCACCTTTTTAAAAAGCTGGCTTCTGGCCACAGTACACACTGGGCTAGTTGTGATGCAGTAGCTGCAAATAGGGCTTGCAAAGACACAGTTTTACTACAAACAAAGAAAAAATAGCACTTTTATAGATTTTTTGTTGAAAAAGCACCCCTTCTATTCCAGTTTGTGGGAATTTTGTCACCTGAAAGAATACCAGAAAGACCAAATTACTTGCCTTTCAGAGCCAGAGAAGGCAGTGAGAAAGGAGGGGGAGCACCTAAATTGTGTCAAGGAGGGAGGGAGGGAGGACATGAACTTTTTATTTGGAGAAAGTTCATAAAGGGGATTGCAATTTCTTTTAACAGAAGCAAAGTGAGAACATCATTTTTTTCCCTAAAAGTTGAATTCCTCCATTCTCTCCCCGGCAGTTAAATTTTGACTGCTCCCTGATGTTGTAGAATGGCATTTTATAGATATAGTATGTGATTCCAGCACACTTGTTTTGAGTGTGGTTTAGTATTTGACATTATTAAAAAGAGCTTTATTTTTAGATTTCCATTTTATTTCATTTTTATCAAAACAGGGCTGAGGATCACAAAATGCCCCTTTAATGGTTGGAGCTTGATCAACAAGGGTTCTGCATAGCAACTGAACCACAGATTTCTTAAAAGCATTGTGCTTTTGCATCGTGCTCCTAAAGAAACAAAAAATAAACAAATACCCAAGATAAACTTGATTTCATCATCGTGAAAAGTAAAACAGATGTCAGTTTTAAATGTTATACCAAAGACAAGTGCAGTGATCTCATGTTATGGTCTCATGTGACATTTTGTCTTGATCAAATCTTTCAAGTTTTACCAGCCCCAATTACTGTATAAGTGGAAATTTTCGCGAGGTTTTTATTTTCGCGAATTTTGCGAGTGAACATAAAAACGCGAAATAAAAACTCGCGAAAAGAACTTTTTGCAATAGATTTGTATTGCATTGATGTCAATACCGTGAAATTAAATTCTCACACATTTGGCAAAACTGTTAAAATTGGGAAAATATCTGTATGCGAAAATTTCCACTTATACAGTACATTTCAACCTGCCAGGGGTACTTTCATACTGCAAAGATTCACATTTTTTGTGCAACAAAATTTTCCCTCTCTTTTCCCTAACATTTTGCTGTTATCTATATTTTGCTGTAATTTGTGTTGGTTTACATAAATCTATACACTTATGTAATATTTTTTGCATGTTGTTTAATTTCACACTTGATTCTGACAGAGCGAATGCGTGAAAATTAAAGTGGCACAAAATATTACAAAAGGTAGGGAGTAATAGTCTGAATATACCTTGTCACTATGGGCACACCCAGATGCACCTGTCATGAACAGCACATTAAGGTGGGGCACTGGTGCGAAAGATGCCCGGACTATGAAATTGGATGATACAGATTGACTAAGGTCACCGAGGTCAATCTGATCAGGGGGCAGTGTGTGGCCTAATGAATCAGCTTTGTTTATTACCCTCATGTGTAGTGTAGTTCCTGGAGCTAGTGGAAAGAATTTAAGGATACATGTTTGGTGACCTTATAGACCATTACTGTGAGCAATCTTTTTCTTTGATGCAGGATGAGTTAAAAAAAATTCTCAGGGGAAAGTTATAGTTAATGTAGTTATGATCTTAGGGGCCCCCTCATGTTTTTTTCCATTGTAGCAGAAGTTTTGTTCTTTGTTTTGGGCCAAGAGAGGGGGAAAAACACTTCCGTCAATATTTGAAATACTACTGAAAACTGAAACACACTTGCAATTTGCTACCAACCTACTGCAATTATCTCTAATAAAACGCCCTGGGTAGCAGTGCGAATTTTTTTCCAACAGGGCGTTTTATTTTTATCAGAGGTAAATGCCTAATGAAAAAAATATGCCCAAATGTTTAACGTATCAATCACCCACAGGACAACGAGCTTGCTATCAATGACTTCCAGTTAATTTTTTACTATTCACTTCCAGGATGGCAATACTAATTTTGGATTTCTGATGCAGTTTACCAATCATGGCAGGGAGGTTTTAAGCTTATTTACAAAATTAGTATGAAAATGTCAGCATTTTTGCAACCGTTTTTCGGTGGAAAAAAATTGGATGGGGCGTTTATTGGAGGGGGAGCGTTTATTAGACACAATACGGTGTGTTTTATACTGTTTGGTATTAAAGACTAGAGTGATATTATGTTTTGGTGTTTATGTCAAGGGGGCTGTAACATCTGCTAAGTTCCGATATTATATAACACATATTTGAGAAGTAATAATGGCAGCACTATCAAAAATAATTCTATTTTATTTGTAGCTTAAAGGGATTATCATCGATAATGCGAAGAATCGCAAAATGATGGCAAACAATGTTTTTAACTGATAAATCCGGGATAGTGTGGAATAAATTCCATATAACTGGGTTTTAATGTGAAACAAACCACCAAAGTGAAAAAGAACTATTTGAATGAAATTTGTCACGCCGTAATCTCGCAAATAGACATACAGCGACGGCGTCTCAAAAGCTGCACTAAACAGCTGTTTTGGTTGTTTTTAACAACACCAGTAAGAATAAACAAAGATCAATAATATTGTTTTTGAGGTCAAACCTGTATTGATTATGGTGCACATATCTCGCTGAAAAAAAATTTTTTTAATTTTTTTATTTTTCAGGGAAAGGCTTTTTTTTCATCTCAAGTAGTATTTTGATACGCACGTATAGAACTTAAAAAAACCAGATAAAAAGCACTGCCTTGGTTCTTTTGATTTCAAGGCCACCACTTTCAGTTATGTTCGCATATATATGCCAGTAAACAAAATAATAAAATTAATTTGATGATTTTTTTCGATGTTTCGGATTTGGGCAAACGCTGCTAACCCCTTTTTAAGTTCCCCTTCTCAACCAATTGAAATAGCCATTGTGCAAAAAGAGATTGGAATGGGGAATCAAACCTGGACCCTTTTATTACAACGCGATTTCCAAACTATTAGATCACTGAGGGGTGAGCTGCCAAGGTGGGGAGGGGGTGAGAAATTTGTGTCCTGCATAATAGGCTTTATGGAATTACATAAGAGGGCTTTTCACACTGACCAGGTGATTGATCAAATTTGTGATCAAAGACTAATGCACCAGTTTTCTGAATGCTAGACAATAATGGAATAATGCCTTAGATACAAAGAAAAAGCTTTCCAAAGGAGAGATTTAACAAATCATTTTTTAATGAAATTCTTTCAGAGGCATTTACAAGAGTGTTTGTCATGTCATTGACCTTTTTAAAGGCTGACTCAGAGATTTCAAAATATATATTTTTTTGTTGTAGTAATTAAAAATAGTCATCTAGAACTAAAGATAGTCACCTAAAATACTTAATTCCAAAGTTAGAGATAAATCGGATTTTCTGTTTTGATGCAGTAAACATTTATGCACAGTATAACAGTGCCATAGGATACCGTGTATAACAAAATTTCCGGATCCGGAAAGTTGTGATTTTCTATATGAAGGACTTCGATTTGAGCTTAGTTATTTCACACAGTGATTAGAATATGGACAAGCATTATGTATATGCAAAAAACGTGATTTGTTTGAAAATTGAGTGCGCCCTCATCGGGAAATCTCTGAGTCAGCCTTTAATGCTGAGGTACATAACCAAATTTCAAGTGATATGGCTTGTCACCTTGGTTTATTTCTACACAGAAATTTACATTTTCTGTCGTGAAATTTACCGAGTCGAGGATATTCAACATGGCGAATAGTGTCTTACGCAAGTAAGATGCATATGTATGCTGTTACTTGAAGACGAACAAGACAATTGATTGATCTGCTCATTATGAAAAGCTCTGTTGTTATTAACATGAAGAAAGCAGTTAATGCTCTGGGAGTGCTAAATGTTAATGATTCCTCAAATATGCACTATTCCTTGCAAGATATACTATTCAACAGTGCACATGGAGCACTGATCATATTACCCACTGTAATTTTTGTGTCGTCTGTAAGAATTGCAGAAGGCATATAGGGATTACTCTGGTCGTATGTCTGTGTGTGTGTGTATCTGTGTGTCTGTGTGTGTGAGGGTGTGTGTATGTGTGTCTGTGGTCAAAATGTTAACCCTTAAAGGCTGACTCAGAGATTTCCCGATGAGGACGCACTCATTTTTCAAACAAATCGTGTTTTTTGCATATACATAATCTTTGTCCATATACTAATCATTCTGTGAAATAACTAAGCTCAAATCGAAGTCCTTCATATAGAAAATAGAAAACTCTTTCAAAACTGGTCATTTATACTATTTCAACCCAACTTCAGTAATATGAGAAGAAAACAAAGATATTTAAAGTGTAGAAATAAAATAAAACTATTGTAGATTCCCTTTTCCCTACTGGTATTGTTGAATAACACTGCCGCGATCGTTAATCACAAAACAGTCTCTTACACAATAATAACACTGTGCTTGATGACATGGACTATCAATGGAAAGGCACAAAATCAATGCTGGTATCAGTGAAAATCGTCGGGAATGTAAGTCGTGTTTTAATCACTTGATGTTGCTTCCGACTTGTGTAGTTTCTGGCCAATTTTAAGGAAAAATAACATTCAAAAGGTGGGGTTGTTATGGATAAACATTAAGAACTTTATTGGTCAAATATCTAAGAGCTTTTCTGGCAAATTATTTAAGAGCTAGAGGTTGCAGTGGAAGAAAAAAGATGTCTTTTACCGGCCGATTTATACCTAGAAAATTGGACCCTTAATGGCGAAAACTAAGGTTTGAAAGCGAAGCCCTAAACGTCGAAAGAGCCAAAAATGGACCCTTTATTTTAAAAAACGTCGACGACGCCATACTCAAAATCCGACCCATTTTCGACGTTTTTAATAACGCGGATGCGTCGCACTTTTATGTGTGAGTGACCCCCCCGGGCACACACACAATATTATCATCCAATATATATCAACACATAGATTTCTGGATGCACCCGTGAATTTCTGACAATGCTGAAGCATTCAGTGCTCTATAAACAGAAATATTATCACAGTGAAATACATGTATGCTGTCTAAGTGTGTGAGAAAAGCACTTTACCAAAATGATTTGACTTAGGGGCTCCTACCTTTTGGCACTTAGAATTGATAGCGGGTACCACACATATTCTTTTGCGCTTAAGTGGTGAATCTTCCCCGTGCTGTAATTTAATTTAACAGTGCAGCGCTCTAAAGAAAAAAACAAAGATGGGAATAACATTTGTGTTGGGTTTGATGCTTTTGAGGTAATTGATGAATATAGATAGAGAAAAGAGAAAAATGTGATCCTTTGCTTTTGTGTGGTTTGGCAGTTCTGAATTGGTTGTAGAGGTTTGCGTGTCAGTTGGGATAGCATTAGCTTTCAATACTGATAAAGCTAATTTCAGACTAAAAGTTTTCTTCTTAGACCTAGAAATAACCCTGCACTCAAAAAAAATTATAAATAAATAAATAATTAAAAATAATATAAAATTATATAAAATAAATACCAAATAAATTAAGTTAAAATGTTTTAATCGCATTTAATTAAAAAAAAACCTATTTTGGAAAGAATCCCAACATGGATTCCAACTTGCACCACTCTATTACAGAGCAAGTCTCTTCATTAAATGGCCTGGATGCAAGAAGTTGGGTAGATTTAAAAGGGGGATGACCCGATTTAAGTATATAAAGTTTTGATCTTGATAGAATGGCCTTCACCCCAAACCCCTATCTGTGAAGTTTTGCGCCAATATTTCAACCCATTTTGACTTGAGAGCCAAAATGTGATTTTGTAATCCCATAGAGTACTGTGTAAAACTAATATTGGTTGACCAAATTGGGGCACTTTTTCACTCATAACTTCCAATCCAAACATCTGTTTGCCCTAAGATTTCACAGGGTAAATGAGAAAAATAGTAGCTTTCTTCAAATTTCAAGACATAAAGATCATTTCTAGTTTTTAAAACAACTTTGAGAAAGTTTTAGTCAACTCAAAACAAATTGATGTGTGAGTGTAAGAATGGCGTATGTGTAATAGCTGCCATGTGATACATCTGTGTGCTGCCATGCTTTGGGATAACACAATTTATCTTTTCTTGAGTCAGTGGCTCTTGAAATGGTTCTTCAGGCAACTGCATTCCCTGAAAAAAAAACATTTCAAGAGCTACTGACGAAAGACTTAGCTTGATAGTATGTTTGATAGAATTTCTGACAAATGGCAGCTATTTCACTTACGACCTTCTTTCATTCACACAATGAAATCCAACTGCAGCAAAATCTCAACATCAAGAAAATTGAGGGCATGCCATATGAAATAGGGCACTATTGCTTTTAAAAACTTGTACCTATGAATCTTTCTTGGTATACACAACTACAAGAAATTTTAATTTCTTAAAGGTCCATGGCCCGATCGCTAATAGCCTCGTCCCCAGAAGCCCCAGATTTTACCGGAAGTGGTCAACATTTTGGTATCAGAAGAAAGCTGCTATTTTTCTCATTTACCCTGTGAAATCTTAGAGCCAAAGGATGCTTGGTTTGGAAGTTATATGAGCGAAAATGTACCCTATTTTGGTCGACCAATATTAATTCTACACAGTACTCTATGGGCTTAGAAAATCACGTTTTTAGCTCTCGTATCAAAACGGATTGAAATATCGGCGCGAAACTTTACAGGTGGGGTTTTGGAGTGAAGGCCAATCTATCAAGATGAAAACTTCATATCCTTAAATCGGGCCATCCCCCTTTAAAACTAAAGAACTTTAGAACAGCAACACCAAGGTCATATCCAAGTGTTAGGAGTAAACTGAGATGATTGAATGCATGTTGTTATCACCATAGCTCACCATGGAATGCTCTTTGGATTGAGAGCATGCAAAACAACTCTGCTAAACCACACACCACCTAAATGGAGGACTCTGATAATCTCGCACCATCAGAAACGAGCACAATATGTTGTTTTTAACATCCAGACAGTTTGCTGTCATTTGCTGCATTTTTAATGTAAGGAGGTTGGAATTGACACTTTGATAGTCAATCACCAGCTTTGATAAATGTGCAAGTAGTAGATGGTCAACTGGACAGTGGAGAAACGTAAACGGAGGGCCTCCTGTGTGTATCAACACTCGGGCTTGGCCTTATAGCTACCCCCTGGTAAGGATAACCTGAAATGCTATTCCAGGCCGGGCTGTTTTCTCTGTGATAATTGTGCACGCTGACAACACTATGTAGATAGGCTGCATGTGTCTTGTGTGGGCTGGACAAAAAAAACATAGTGCTGGAATTTTATTTTGTCGTCTAGGATTTGCTAGTTTGACTGGATTTGTTTTTAATGCTCTCAGAAGGAGCTGAATTAGGTGAATTTCTCATCTAGAATCACCTAGGATAGGAAATATTTCTGAGTGAAAGCACTGTTCAGCTGAATTTTGCTTGGTAGATCAAGCCTGTGCAAGTAGTGAGTGTAGCCAGTTCTTGAGAGTTTATCCAATGTGGAATTTTACGTGTGATTGATATCTATACCTTATCTAAGCGACGACTATTTTCCGGAACATTGCATGACACAAGCTATGCGCAGGCGTGTCCAGCTTGTCTTTGTGTGGAATATTAACTGTATTCTTTTAAGTGGAATTACTATACTGATGTTTTGAACAGACCTTTTTTAGTTGGATCTTAAAATACAGGTAAGAGTACATATTTTGGGAGATATACATATTTTTGTTTAGATGCATGTCGGGGCATAAAGGTGCAAGATCAGTGGCGTACCAACCAGGGGCAGCTAGGGGCGGGGGGGGGGGGGGGGCAAGTTTCCCCCATGGATCGAAAAAGCGGGACGATATTGACCAAAATATGTATTTTCATCCCTCTTTTTCGGTAAATTTCGACCAATTTCAGCATAAATTTGGGCAAAATTAAAGTAAATTTGGCGATTTTCGCATGCTACACATGCATTCAAGTACAGACTTCATTTGAGCAAATCACCGGGACAACTTAAGAATTTTGCCCCCCTGGCGGGATGGCTTGGAAATGTTTCCCCCTCTGAATCTACTGCATTGGTACGCCACTGTGCAAGATTGTATCATATCCAGCCTTGTACCCAGGGCTGAGGGACCCTGGGGTGCGGAAGGACTCCTAATAGGTGAAAATAGGAGCTAATAGGCCTATTTTAATAATTTTGGCACATATTCCCAGGGTGTGCACCCACCAAAACACAGGCCTGGGTACGCCATGATATCCATCATTCATACATCTAATTGTATTAATAGTACTTCTCAGGGGACTGGAGTCCCTTATTTGGGGGATGAGGTGGGAGGTTGGAGTCCCTTTTTATTCCTCAGAGGGGCACTCAACTTCAATTCAGGTAGGGCCTAGGGTGTGTGGTGTGAAGCACTAAACTTGGGCGCTTGAGAACCAACATTTTGTGAAAGTTGGGTTTTGGACCAATGTTATAGTCTTTGAAACTAAATTTTGGGCCAACTTAGAGAATGTGGAGCTGAAGAGAAATACAAAAAAGTTTACCCACATTTTCAGGCATCAAAATACTGCTTCTCCAACAAGGGGCAGCACCAGGGTAAAATCCTAGGGAGGGTGATTAACTCATATGTGAAACCTAATTTTAACACAATATATTGCTTAAAACCCCTGTTTTTTGTGAATTTTAAAACTTTTGAGGGCAGCCACCCCCAAAAAGTACTATGTAAAATTAATATTGGTTGACCAAAATGGGGCACATTTAGTAGCTCTCTTCAGATACCAAAGTTTTGATCACTTCAAAAAAAAAAAAAAAAAAAAGACTTGTGGTTCGAGAACCGCCTTGTTCCTCAGAGGGGCACTCAACTTCAATTCAGGTAGGGCCTAGGGTGTGTGGTGTGAAGCACTAAACTTGGGCGCTTGAGAACCAACATTTTGTGAAAGTTGGGTTTTGGACCAATGTTATAGTCTTTGAAACTAAATTTTGGGCCAACTTAGAGAATGTGGAGCTGAAGAGAAATACAAAAAAGTTTACCCACATTTTCAGGCATCAAAATACTGCTTCTCCAACAAGGGGCAGCACCAGGGTAAAATCTTAGGGAGGGTGATTAACTCATTGGGGATTTCCAAATGGTAATTTGGGAACTGCTACATGCATTCACTGTGGCAGTCTCTGTCTCAGTTTCATTACAAAATCTCCTCTTAAACCTTAGTTCAGTACATCTTAGTAATATCATGATAATTTTAGAATAAATTATTGACTTCAAAATCCGTCGAGGTTAGTGGATTAACCTCGCTGCAAAATAGTGTAATTTCAAATAACGGTCATTTAGATTTAAATATTCGTGACCAGGCGTAGCCTTTAGTCAAGTCTGTGTGTGACCGTTCGATATGCGTAAAGGTGCTCTCCTACCATTAAGTCTTTGAAAAAGACTAGCACTCGGGTTACGCCGGAAGTCAATGCCGTTTTTAATTCACTGTTGCTCTTAGGTTGGCATGTCCTACCCCCCTGCATGGCCCTTTGAAAGAGTGTGTGAGTAGGAAATTTTCAAGTGTCACCATTCCTTTGAAAAATAAACAAATTTGCAATAACTTCTCTGAGGTGATTCTAAGAATAGAAACACATATGCAAAGAGAATATCCCTTCCAACAGTAACAGGTCCATGTGGTCTATTACTTCTCCTGTAGGCATCCTAGGCATGTCAGCGAGGTTTAGCTGATTGAGCTCCAAGACACACTTTGAGGCTAAAGGCCACACATAACCTAACATCTTGTCATTCCAACAAATTATCTTCTTGGATGGCATCCAAAACATTGTGAAGCCATTAATTGCAATCTGAAATAAGATAGTGAAATGATGTCAGGGTGCTCATTGTGAAGTCTTTAATTACATACTTCATAGGCTCTTGAATGTTAATTGAAATTGTGTGTGTGATGTGTGTGTAGGTGTGTGTGTGTATATGGGGGGTGTATTTTCACTATCTAAGTGAACATACACTTAACTTTTCACCGTAAATTGTTGACACAAAAATTTCAGAGGATGTCAATGTTTGACTGTCAGCATGGTGCCAAAGAGTTAAAACCCATAGATGGGGGTCTACAGTTGGAGGTCTACAGTCAGATCCAAGGTCCTCCATGAAAAATCAAATTTCTGTGTAAAATCCACGGTTTGGTGATTAAATTCAGATATGTGTGTCCTTGGTTCTACCATGTAAAATCAAGTCCTATTACATACGTCCTCAGTCATAGGTGAAAGTATGAGGTGCATTTCGTGATTCCAGCACCTTCAGTTTTATTCATGGTTCACTAGATATCCTTGAGAAAAGCTTATTCACAAAATTTGAGTTGATTCCGATCTTGCGGTTTTGTGTTATGAGCAATTCTTTGTTTCCCACGGTACCATAGGCCACTGTGCTGTAATTTCTGTCCGTTTACGGACAGAAAATACAAAATCGCGAATTTCTTACAAATACGACCAAATTTTCATGTAATATTTGGTACACATGGATTACTAAGGCTAACGGTTCAGATGATATAAAAATCTCAACTTTTTCAGGTAAGTCGGGGGGACGAGGTTGTTGATCACGAAATGCCCCTTTAACATATTAACATATTACATTGTGTAACCTAGTGTTGCACTTTATCCCATTAAAGACAGCCTGTCACCCAAAGACAGTTTAAAACAGTTGTCTAAAAAACTGGCTCATTTTGACACTAATAAGCTGATAGTGAGCGTGTTTCTACTGGGGACGTTTTCCGCTTCGGAAGCGGGTCGATCCGTTATCCTGCTCAGTAGAAACAGCCCGAGCCGCTATTTTACCGCGACTCGATAGCGCTAAATCAAACCTGCTCTGAGAAGGTTTTTGCCGTGTTGCATACCGTTATTTCACCAGTAGAAACAGCCGATAGCGGCATTTGCCGTGTTGGGCAGGAAATGATGCCAAGGCCGCGCCAGTCTAGTAATGCGACTTCCGCTACGCGCATTGTTCAAATCATCAGCAGTTAGGCCCGGCAGTTAGGCCTATTATTTTCATATCAGAAGGGAATCAACATCAATAAAATTTATGATGAACACTTAGTAATTCTTTTAGTAATTCTTGTACTTTACACCTAGTCCTGGTAGTAACATCCATTAAAGGAAATACAAAATAACTCAACACTGTATGATAAGTAACGAGGGAATAGGCCTACATGTAAAACACACCTCAAGAGAAAGAAATGCATGGAAGTTTCTGGAACGGGGGATGTATTGTGACCCCGGCTGGGTCTGTCGAAAGCATGATAGAGGTAAGTGCAGTCGAGCATGCCACATACCGGTATGTGCCTTCAATAGAAACAGCTGAGATAGCGGAAAAAGCCGGGTCCATAGCGGGTCAGCAAAAGCCGCGTTTTGCTGTGTCGGCGGTAGAAACACGCTCAGTGTCTTCAACTTCTTAATTGACTTAGCAAAATGTAAAGTACTACAGGGTTCTCTTTCCCATGCAACCCATGCAATGCCAACATATTGTCATAGTCAGATTTTTTTGGGGGGGGTGTCACCCTGTAATTGTGTTGAAATTAAGAGTTTTTGTAATGAAACAGTTGTGATAACCATTTAAAACTGTCTACTGTTTTTCTATTAGAATAATTGTAAAATAATTACCCCCTCCCAATAATTTAGAGTTGAGTTGATATTTGAACATTTTTTGCAGCATGTGCAATCAGATACATGCTTGGTGATCATTGTCCTTTTGTGATAGCACAAGAATATAAGTAACTTAAATCTGGGGATGGAATATACATACTTTTGTGTGTCAGAAGTTCCATTTATATGTGCAGCTCAGCCTGACACAGAAATTAAGGTAGACGTTTCATATAGAAGTCCCATGGATGCAAATGAGGTATTGCCATTCATCCCGTCAAGCGCTACTGCACAACGTCATACAGCGCATGACGGAGCAATTGTAATACCTCATTTGCATCCATGGGACCTCTATATGAAACGTCTACCGAAATTAAGTCATCCTTCATCAACTTTATGTTTTGAATTTAACTCAAACAAATTGCAAATTCTCAACATGTTGGATTTTTCAATGTGTAATTAAGAAAAAAAACAGCTCTAATTAACCTGAACATCTGAAGGTCACACAAAGGTCATTAATACCTGGTTCTGAAAGGGAGCTTATTAGAAACAAGAAAATCAAATCTGTTCAAATAGAGGGAATTAGAAATATAGGCATAGCTCAAGGGGTAGGGGAAAGTATGATAGGAGTGAGGTTAGGTTGGGTTTGACATGTATGTTGATAATTATTTGTCGCGACCAAACAAAAAATGAAATCCACAACTTTGAATATGACTTGTGTTCGGTATGCTAGTCCTCAGTTGTTATGGCCATGTAATTAAAGTTTAATAACTGCAAATTTACTTCCATCAAGTGATATGAGACAAATCAATGCATGTGTATTAAGATTTTGATGCGTCTAATGCACGAGGCCCGAAGTGGTGAGTGCATTGGACATGAAACATACTAATTCAGCACAAGTGCATTGAATTTCTTTCATTTTTCAAGTAAAAAGAAATGCAGATATTAATCTAATTTAGACATGACAGTAAAACAAATTAGTTCTTATTTTTGGTAAATAATGTGTGTTGTTTTGAAATGCCATTTTAAGTAAAAACAATTTAATCCAGCGAGAAGGAATGAATCAGTCCTAAGCGACGCTTGTGTAGTGAAAGGTGCTTGTTCCGATTTTTGGCTATCGTGTAATCTACTTGATATGGGAGCCTGACACTTGTATACGATGACCAACCATTTACCATGGGAAACAAACTTGTGGTTTTGATACTAGACGCGATAATGCATAGTGCAACACCCTATTCACTACTGTAGTAATATTGATGGTTAACCATTAATACGGCAGTTTTTTGTCAGTATCTTGGGAAAGAAATGGATTTGCAATCTAAAATTTCAGGAGGACAATGAGAAATATATGGCCTTTCATCTGATATCAAAATTGATACTACTTCCGGTTAAATTGGGGGGTCCCAAAATGATCGAAACAAGCACCTTTAAAAGCACCTTACGCAGTACACGGAATGCAATGACAAGATTTGATGCGCTTGTGCTACATTCGCATATTATACCTAACATTTATCCTGATTGGCTGAACTGCATTTATGAAAGTGGTTCAATTCTATTATTATGTTAATTAAAATAAAAAACTGGTAATGCTTGATAATCCATGATTCATGTCCCAAGGAATTAGCCTAATTTTAACATATCCAAAACTAAAAGAAAACAAACGAGCGCAAAATTTACCCCCAAATAGATATAAAACATAGGCATTGTGTATTATTTTTTTTCTGGTAGTACTATTAACTCTTACTAATAATATAAATATATCAGTAAATTTACTTTCATTTTGAAAATGGATTCAAAGAAAACTCGTTATTTTGGGGGGGGGGATTTTAACAAGTTTGTGTTGGGTGGTGTAAGATTATGAGCTGGAGATAAAGAAGCACTGGTTTTATTCCCAACCTATGGCAGTTTTGCGCGGGTCCTTATCCACATTCATTCAATATACCTTGCACCTCATTACGGAGACTCACGCTGGTGAATGCGAACAATGACCCGCCACGCCATTTGCTTCATTTTTCATTGGTAATCAATTCACTTTCCATCTTCGAAGTCATGTTAAGTGTGTCCGACATGGTAAAAAAAAGTCATTTGGGCCACAAGTCTCTTTTGCTCAAAAAAGATCAGAATTATACAAACCTGCATATATCTGGTTTGGAGGAAGGGAAAAATGTGTGAGAGAGTGGATTTTGACCAGTTATAGTATGGTTCCTTGTGTTATTAATGGATTTTGCCTACAATTGGATTTTTTGTCTTTTTTAGGTAAATTGAGGCCAAGGAACACAAATTTAGGGTTCCCATTTTTTTCAACCACTGTTACCATTCGGCCGCCATCGGGATTCAAAATGGCTACATTTCAACATATTGTTCCTCACATATCTCTTTGTGGGCGACATAGAAAGGTAAAAAATTGGTCTCTATACCTGTTTGTGATACTAAGGTTTCAATGAAAAAACATTAAAAAAAAACGCGTGTTTTTTTGTTTTTTGGCAGCCATCTTGCATTTTTAAAATGGCCACCCCATGTTGAATATACGTTAGCCTGTATCTTGACTTCTGAATAACATTCAGCACTTGCACGGTGGCCCTCCCATGTTTGGGCTACAGCGGGGTTCCTTATACCCCCCTTCCTTCCAGTTGGCCACTGCTTCGTTTTGGCCCCGCCCTCTTGCCTTATAGCGGGGTGCTCCCTTCTCGTGGTGTGTATCTCCGCCACTACTTGTCTTCTATGGGGTTGTACATTACTCGTCCACTATTCTATTTTTGAGGGGGTGAGGGAGGGGTTGAGACCGCCGGCGCAGCCGGCGGCCCGCAAAGGAAGCAAGGGGTGGTGTCGATCGACTGTCGAATAGACGAAGACAAGCAGGCCCGGGACGCCGAGTCGTCCATCCCCCTCAACATAAATGGGCCGATTATATAGCGCCTTATCACCATTCAGTCTAAGCGCTTTTACATTTATTCGCGGTACTAGGAAATCACAGAATATTTCATTTCATATAGGTGGGGCTGCTTCGGGCGCTTCAACGTATCCATACTTAGATTGAAATATTCCCCTAACGCTCCCCAGATTTGCTTGGGTTGACGAGGCAATTGAGATAAGTATCTTGCCCAAGGGACACAACATTGTGATCACAGCGGGCTCGACTCACAAATTTTTTTTAGTATCCACGAGTCCTGAATTTATGCAGTTCGCCAACAGCTCAGTAGTATGAGTGAGACCGGAGATGGGCAGGAAGGAATTAGAAGATGGGAGGGAAGTAGGGAGGGAAAGGGTGTACAAAACACTGCAAGTCCCATAGCACTTGACCAAACATTCTATTCGCTGTAATCTCTCTAGAATCATTAGCATGGCAACCTTGGAAATGTACTGAAATTTTAACAATAAGTTTATCTTTTCTTAGAAAATCCTTTGAGTCCTAAAAAAAATTAAAGAGGTGCCAAATCAATGAAAGCGCACTTATAAATCATTGGAAATGCTCTCTTTCAGATAAGCTGTTTTGTCACTCTATTCTAGCCTTAGCCTGACACATTTCCGAATGAATAACTATTGAGGAAATAGGATGCATATAATCAAATCAATAACTGGGTAAATTGAGAACACTTCAAATGAGTCGGGAAGTTGTAGGGAATATTATATTAATAATGTCTGAAGAGAGCTTTTTTTCTGTGTCTACCCTCAATCTCAGTTGTAAATTATATCAAAGGTGTCAGGTTCGAGGGACGCTATTCCATTTTCATCAGGGGACACACTTACGATCCAACTCGTTCAAGTCCGTGCAGAGCACAAATTTTATCGGTACAATCATCCGCGACCAATAAGTATTGTGTCATTGGGGGATTCCTGCGATATCCCCCGTAGCGTGAAAGCGTTTTGTCGTTAATACAAAATTTAGATTATGTCTTGGTGTGGGTGATTGTATGCAATATTACCCATCATTCTAGCATGATTACTGTCTCTGATTATTTCCCTAGGGGGTGAGAGTCGGTCAGGAACGAAAGCGAAACTGTTTTGATTATGTCATGCTGATTTTTTTTCTGGGTGGGTTAATATTTTTTTGTAGAGGTTGAAATTGTTATCAATTGTATCTTAGTGTTATGCATTATATTGGTAATTTTAGATTAGTTTAAAAAAAATGTTGGATTGAAAATATTAAAATACGTTAGTGTTACAGAATAAAAGATACCCATTTATTCATTAGCTTTTTTTGTGATATAATTTGTTTGATAAATTAGGACTCAAACACAGGGGGTGTTGTCACATGGGGATCACTTATCAGAGGGGGCAAATTCCAAGTTTTGAGGCAGATTTTTTCGGTTGGAGGTGGTTTTGAAGCATATTTTCCTCCTGTTGGAGGTTGTAAATATTTTCCTGGTGAAACGGGACCAAAAGGGTGATTTAGCAGATTTTAAGCTTTTTTTCCCCGTCAAAGTCTCGGGGGTGTGCTAAATGTGCATCTGTTTATAATCCTGTGTTCTAGAACTTCAGGGGAGGACTAGATGCAAATGGTGGGTGGTGGAGTTCTGGCAAAAACTAAGGGTAAAATATCAGGTGGGGTGGGGGAGGGGGATTGGGCAAATTGGCCAGATGGGTGATTGCCTAGTTCCTAACAATCAACCCTGTGGGGAACCTAGAATTTACCCCATAGTAAAACTCTGAATTAGCTGAACTACATTAAAATGGAATGGATTCAAATGGGGGGGGAAATGTACAAAATGTGGTTATGTGACCAGTGAGTTTTCATGGGAAATAGTAAAATAGATAGGCCTAGTATGCTGCAAATGACAGTTTACCCTAATTATTTCACCACATCATTTTTGTCGTTGATGGAAGATACGTGTTCTGTGCAAAAGTATTCGAATTCAAAGAATCTGTTTGATGGAAATTTTGAAGCATCACATTAACCCAAGACGAGTCCGTTAAAAAGGACAATCTTTGCCATTTTAGTGCCAATTTGTGAAACTGAAACAACAAATTGAGTTTTGGAACGCTTTAATTTTTTTATTTTGTAAGGAATACATGCAAGGGCCATCCACATCATAATGATAACCTTATTGTGAAACAAAAAGACATTCAGTTTCATGTTACTTTTTCTGATACATCTGGTATTATTTTGAAGTTAGAATCACCATTTGCTGGAACACCAAGCTTAGGTAAATACTTCCCTTTTAAAGGGAACTTCTTATCCAGTGCAAAGGCCAATCACTATTGTGTAGTAATATTTGTCATACATTGCTGTACAAAAGTTGTGCCTGTTACCACACATGAAATTATTAGTCGATAATGCCAATTAGTTCCATGCTATCAGTGTTAAAATTTACATACAAACATGAATTCTGTACCACAATTGTATTATTCTCAACATTGGAAGTTATTTTGGATATAATTGGCTATTATTATAGAAGTCATTACAGTTTAATTGTCAAGCAAAATTTGCAATCTGACCAAACCAATCAGAAAAACTGGTACATAGCTACCTTTAGGTTAGGATAGTCTCATTTAGTGCAAGCAGGGGATGTCACTATCACTAGTGGGCAAAGTTAGTAGGGTATTGTATATCACTGACCATGGCCATGCATGGAAATATGAGACTCTGAACTCAAAAGCCAGTATCAGTAACAGCTGAGAAGTGTAAACAATGGATGGGATGTATACACACAATAAGAACTGTTTACCACTGCATTGGGTTTGGCAAGTTCAGGATTAATCTTCTGCCTGGCAGAAGAAACAAAAAAAAAAGGTTTTTTTTTTTTTTTAAAAAAAGGACCCTTTTTTTTTTAATCAGTCTGGTGAACCTTGTCCGATATTGCAGGCCTTTGGGACTCTAAATTGGGTTGTGGGAGCACCCACGGTAATAGGGTAGGGTTGTTTTGACAGAGGGTTGAGCTATCACTTCCTGAATAGGTTAATACATTGCAGTGAAGTGATACATCCTCTACTCCCCTGGCTATGCTTATATTACAGAAGAGTTTGCTTGTGAACAGAGAATTTGAAGAGAAATTTGGAGACATTTGAGTAAATTTAGGTGGACCCAAATCCCTCACACAATCAATAATCCAATACAGCTCGTAAACCAGTGGGGGGGGGGTGAGGGAAGCGGAAAATGCCAACCAAACCCTAAAATGTTCAAAAAAAAAGACCCAAAATTTATTTTGCAACCGGAGAGTGAGCCAAAAATTAGGGTTTTATGCTATTTGGTCGATAAAAGGTTAGAATTATGGTAAAAGGTCCACTTTTGCCAAATTCGTCCCTCCCTCCCCCCTTTGGGGAGGGGTGGAATTTTGGGAAAACGGTCCCCTTTTGATTAATAAAAATTTGATCGATTAAGCCACAAATAATTGGGTTGAGCTATGAGTTGAATAAAAATATTATGGGCAAGACCCAGTCGAGCCCAATATTTTAAAACTCCATGTGAGCGACCAATTAATATTGGGCATAAATCATCCAATTTTATCATTCTCATGTTTGGATCGATATTTTCCCCACACTTGGGGACTCCCCAAAACATGATAATGAAAAAAAATCGCCCCTCCTCTAAAATCGCCCCTCCTCCCCTGGGCACATGGAAAAACAGAGGATTATTGTATTATCCACTGAATGTGTAACCCAGGCTAAAGAAGAAAAGAAACAAACAACTACAACCAAAGCAGACAAACCTCAGGACAAAAAGTAGAAAAATCGTGTGGGCAATTTGAGACAAAATCGTTTGTCTCTCCTGAACAGTTTTCAAGTTTCCTACAGAGGTTTTTTTGCCATTCAAAAGCCCCACTGGGCAAAAGCGATAGCAGCACATTTTCTCAGAAAATTAGTACTATAATGCCCGACAATGAGAAGCCGGGTTAAACGGCGTCCTTTTCCCGAGGTTGTTTGTTTGCTAAATAACTGTTAACTCATTTAGATCATGGCCCGAATGTCGGTCACAAGGTCAAATATATGATGAGCCGCGAGATGGTATGGGCGAACGGAGCAGTGAGAAAACATTTTTCATTATCGGGTTATGCATCCTCGTTTAAGTAAACGGCCTGAAGGAACAATAGGACAGGGTTGTTATTCTGCGGTCTCATTATTCAATATGTAATATAATAATGTCAGTAGATCGGTCTTGTAGTCCACGAGTGGAGTAAGATTGCCGGGCCAAGTGGAGGTTTATCAACACAAATGACCATATGTGCTGCTAAATGGGGTCTCATTTTTCCGTCTATCTGGTAGATAAATTTTTTACGGATATTTTAAAGACAATGTCCTTCATAAGATATCTTTCATGAATCCGGCCCCCGGTCATGATGGTCACTGTGTTGTAAGCCTTACACCCTTGAGCAATGGCCAGCACGACAAACTTTGACCAAAATAGAGAAAATTGGGCATTTTGCGACAAAATTGCCTATCCTTTGGAGCAGGCAGTCTTGAGTTCAAGTCCATTGATTATTTTTAGGGGAGGAGCAATTTTTTTCCAAAGGGGACTTTCCCAAAATTGCAAGGGGGCAAAATTGGCAAATAAGGACTTCTTTACTGAAATTTTAAGCTTTTTTTGGTCCATGTATGGACATATAATTCTAAATAACATTGTTATGATCTTATTTCATAAAGACGGCATATTTAGCTCATCACTTCAGGTGTGATGCATTGATAAGCATTCCAAATATACAAAAAAACATGGGTTCAAAAAATTGGGGGCGCTTCTTTCTGGAAATGTCTTTGTGTCTCTTCTATGGGTCATTTTGACCTACCATGAGGAATTTTTCACCTATTAAATGAATGGGTCATTCTGATCCAGCCATGAGGAATTTCTCACCTATTACATTAATAGGTCATTCTGATCCAGCCATAAGGAATTTTCTCACCGATTACATTAATGGGTCATTCTGATCCAGCCATAAGGAATTTTCTCACCTATTACTTTATTGGGTCATTCTGACCCAGCCATGAGGAATTTTCTCACCTATACATTAATGGGTCATTCTGACCCAGCCATGAGGAATTTTCTCACCTATTACTTTAATGGGTCATTCTGACCCAGCCATGAGGAATTTTCTCACCTATTACAGTAATGGGTCATTCTGACCCAGCCATGAGGAATTTTCTCACCTATTACATTAATGGGTCATTCTGACCCAGCCATGAGGAATTTTCACCTATTACATTAATAGGTCATTCTGACCCAGCCATAAGAAATTTTCTCAACTATTACATTAATAGGTCATTCTGACCCAGCCATAAGGAATTTTCTCACCTATTACAGTAATGGGTCATTCTGACCCAGCCATGAGGAATTTTCTCACCTATTACAGTAATGGGTCATTCTGACCCAGCCATGAGGAATTTCTCACCTATTACATTAATGGGTCATTCTGACCCAGCCATGAGGAATTTTCTCACCTATTACATTAATGGGTCATTCTGACCCAGCCATGAGGAATTTTCTCACCTATTACATTAATGGGTCATTCTGACCCAGCCATGAGGAATTTTCTCACCTATTAGATAATAGGTCTTTCTGACCCAGCCATGAGGAATTTTCTCACATATTACATTAATGGGTCATTCTGACCCAGCCATGAGGAATTTTCTCACCTATTACATTAGTGGGTCATTGTTCAAGTTTCCCCAGTTTTCACTTTCTACGAAATCTTGAGCTTGTTGAATATTTGTTCCAATTTTCCCAGCATGATATCATCAGATCCTGCACCTGTACAAGTGACTATAAGACTTGAGTCGGAATTGATAACGTACAAGTTTGCCACTCAGAGTAAGGCTCAAGTTTCCTCAGTTTTCCTTTCTAGAAAATTTGGCTGCTGAATAAGCCCGTGGGGGAATTCTTTTTGTTTCAAGTGTCTCAGTGTGAGGTCTTATAAAATTTCTTGAAGAGAGATCATGATGCTATTTTTATATGATTCTACGAAAAAAAATATGCAAGTAAAGACTGCAGCATAGCCAGTGGGTTTTGGGTTAACCTTGCCTAGGTGACTGCAGAATGGACTATGGAAATAGTGGATTAAGTGGCAAAGCAAAGTCATATTAAAGGTGCATGTTCTGATCATCTTTGGGACCCCCCTGATTTACCCGGAAGTAGTATCGATTTTTATATCAGACGAAAGGCCATATTTGTCTCATTGTGTCCTGAAAGGTGCAGCCCTCAAATCCATTTCATTCCCAAGATTTAAACAAACAACGCTGTTTTAATGGTCAACCATCAATATTAGCACAGTATTGAAAATAGGGCTTTGCAATATGCATTATTGTTCTACAATTCAAACCGCAAGTTTGTTTCCTATGGTACTTGATGGGGGTGTATGTGCAAGTGCCAGGCTCTCTTATCAAGTAGAGAACACATAGACTAAAAAATTGGGAAAAACAAAGGCCCCCAACCCCTTTTTAAGCTATTACATGCAATAATAAAGAGCTAACTAAATGTTATTGACCAGGTCCAAGCCAAGGGGCCCTCATTTATGGGGGGATCCACCGGTCAAGTTCCCAAAGTCCCATAAAAGGTCTAAAATGCTCTTTGCAAGCATAGCACACAACACAGAGTGTTTTTGATGTATAAGAGGGTTTTAAATTTTGTAACAAAGGAGGCTTGATTTTTTGCCAAATTTGTAACCCCTACATGAGAAAATAAAAAAGGACTACTCCTGTAAGTGTTCAAATATTTTTTATGTTTTTGGGTGGATAACTCTAAAAACATGTAAGTTTATTATCTTTTATGTTTTTTGAATGAAGAAAGAAGAAAAAAAAGAAAATAATGTATGGTGCTACGGCAGAATCTGGTAAATTCACCGTCTTGGTTTTTGATTGTCAGGCAGTTAATTTTTTGCAGCACTTATTTTTTGAAATTTTGTGGTTTTCTTTCATTTTTTAGTTAGGAAGTTTCTTATGTTATAACCCAGTGACTGGACCTTAGTATATGAGTTCTTACCTATAACCCTTTTTGCCCTTAACACTGGCTGTATGCCCCCTTAGCCATTTCAGGACATGTCTTAGCAACAGTGTGAATGATGGCGAATAACCAGCTAGCTCTAAAATAGGTGCGGTCATTTGGGTTTCCAAACCCCATCAACAATCCTTGCAGATCATGTTTCTACTGTTTAGTCAATTTCAGGGTTAGAACATTAGTTGACAATTCTGCTGTCCCTGTCCTCTATGATTCATACTTGCACTTTAGTTATTTTAACACAGGGGGTTCGCAATTAGTAAGATAAAATGTAAGTTAATTATCTCCTGTTTATGGGTTTTTTTGCCCTAAGAATATTCCTGATTATTTCAATACTCTGGGAAAAGTAGAAAATTTTTGAAGGAGGGAAAAGAACTAAAAGAAGCAAATGGTATTGCACTCTTCGTGCAGTATGTGGTTATAAATTTGACAGTTTCTGGGGGTTTTGACGATGGCTGTCAGTAGTTGATTCTTTGGCAAGCAATATATTTTTTGTGAATTTCTTTGGATGAAAAATAACAAATAATCACTGAAAATCCATTTTCTTTTACAAGAACCTTCATTGGATTGATCTATTTTACAATCAAAAATATTTTGGTACAATTGCCTGCTTTATTCACACGCAAACACTCTTGCTGTGAAAATGAGTTTTTTTACAGCATAGAATAACCAGGTGTGCGGCCGCGTAGAGCCGCCCGAGCGGGATTAAAATATGCGGACGCATCGGATGCAGAGTGTTTGATTTGTTATGAAACCACTCGGTACCATGTTCGAATCCATTTTCAACAACGAAAATCTTCTTGAAAACTTATTAATTATCGTGTATAGAGGAACTTAATATTCTCACTACAATACTAAAATGTTCCCAGTTCACGGAACCTTTCCTCGTTAAAATATTTTGAGCAAAATCTAAAAACAAATGTTTAGTTTTTGGCAAGTTTTTTGCTTTTGCCTTGCAACCTGGGTCCTAGCGCGTACTCAGAGTTTCCAAACGTGACCAACACAGTGCGTCGACTTAAGCGTACCGCGTAAACGCACTACCGTGAACACTACGCCGGCGTTACGCGATAATTTGCATATCAACTGTTGGTTGATAACGAATCCACAACGGTACGCTCCTGTACAGGAGATACGGTGATTTGTTGAATGGGAGGTATTACATCAGTGTTACAATACCCTATTCAGTGTAAGGTGGAACAGGACCCAGTGGCGTATCCCAGGATTTTGTTGACCGGGGGCACAGAGTTGTGAATGTACTGGCGGGGGGGGGGAGAAACGAATTTTGCTAACGCCAAGATACCTAATAGCGTAGTAGTATTGACCATTAAAGCAGTTATTAGTAACCAATTTTCAGAAGCTCTATCATGGCCACCACCCCGCAAACAAAAAATAGCTTACAGCTTTTTAGACAAATGACCGACAAAAAAACTCTCGTCGGGGTGGCACGTGCCCCCGCCCCCCCCCCTCTGTCTAAACCAACTGACATGACCCCATTCTTTTTTGCACTTATATGATACACATTTATCAAGGGGGGCCGTCCAAGATATAGCGTCATTTTTGCCGTTTCCATAGGTTTAACAGGTAATCAGCAAAAACTTGACAATATTCTAAAGTCGAAATATTTTTAATATCATCTTTTTGAACTCAAAATCCTTTGGAGTTGAAGAATCACTCCATGAAGTTTTTTTGGTATGAATAACATACAAACGGGTCCATTTTGAACTAGGCTTGCCTATGCCCTCATTCAAAAATCGCAGGGTCATCGTATTGATAGCTCGGACGGGGCTTCGCGGTACCATGTATCCCGAGAGGCCCCGAGTAGTCCTACACGGCATATGCACCACTGTGAATGATTCGCTGACTTGCATGTGGGCAATCTCCTCATTTTCGTCTGTTAAAAAAGATTTGATGATGATAGTTTTGCAGCCAATTATAGTTAATTAGGCAACCAGCCGACTAAAGCAAGGCAATTTAGATCGGCAGCGGCTCTGACGTCGAATCCTCACTGGCACTCACTGATCTATTTATAAAACGCGCACAGTGACTTTAACTTTCGGTCACTGTTCAGGCTCCGTCCACTTACTCTTCGTTCAGTTTTTGCGCTATGAAGAAGCTTGCCGCCACCGCCTTCTTTTACAGAGGAATAGGCTCAATTTGTATTAGATATACTATATGCTACTGAGTATTTTTAATCTATGGTTGCAATTAGACCATGGGTCTCCCCAGTGTTATCTAGTGTGCTTTATCAAAGTCTTTTTCATCTTATAGTGATAAAGTATAGTACTAGTACTACTTGTTAGTCACAAGCAAACCATTGAAAAGCCACAAAATACTTTGACCGTAGCATATTTGTCTGATTAAAACCACAAATTCAAAACTGTTGTTCAAAATTGTTAAAGGAGAATTTGTGATCCTCAGCCTTGTCCTCGATGTACCACCCTCAAGAAATTGAGTTTCATTGCCCCGCGCAGGAGCGCGGGGCTATAGATGTGGGATAACTTGACAGACATGGAGTCTTCGCTATAATTGAATGATGACAGGCCTTGTCATCAACAATTTTTCATGACAATTGGGAAACGATGAATAGTGCAGAATTACTTAATGGTTGTGATGACATGGCAGAAATATTTATGCAAACACAAGATATAGTAAAATGATGATATCCTGTGAGATCGATTGTATTTTCAGTGGCTTTTATACAATTAAGATGGTCTGTAAAAGGTTCTATTTCCACGTGATTAAGTGGGGTCAAAAATATCAACCAGAACAGTTGGGCGAACTGCCAACATGCAAGTGCCCGGTTGTTAACAACGTATATACAGTACTATAGCATTGCATATTCAGAAATATTGACAATGTCTTGGTAGTGACATAGTCATTAGGGTCAAGTATTTAGGTATATAGAACCCTCTAGTAGGATGGTTGGATCCTTAACTGGGTCCTTAAACTTGAAAAGGAATATGTGAACTTCAGTCATTAAATTTGAGATACCATACCATATTAGATTAGCTTTCAGTTGATTAAAAAGTACCTGCACAAAGCAATGTTTTGTTTGGAAACACTGTTATTATCTCTGAATTCTCTGGTATTTTCGGATGATTTTAAGATTCTACCATGCGCGGGGCATAACATTGGGCCCCCAGCACCAAAATGTTTCTTGTATCATCTGAAAAGGTTGATCCAAGTTTGTAGGTGTGTGTGCCTAAGCTACATGCAAATTTTGAAATTTTGACTGACCTTTGGACATAATATTTTGTTAAGAATATCTTGTTGAATCATAAACCAAAGGTAAAAAGTAAAATGTGCTAGGATCAGGAAAGGAAATGCACCCTTTAAGGACAGGTGGTTAATTCGTAAAAATCACACCAAAAAAAAATTGCTGTTCTGTAAAAATATTCCTCTATACAGCCTCTACCTGGTGTGGCTGTTGTGAATGCAAATTAGGTTAAATATGTTAGTCGCAGATTAGAATAGGTCATATATGTTAGCCCCAGATTAGGAATTAGGTGCAAGTATGTTAGTCCAGATTACCAATTATCGGTCAAATATGTTGTCCAATAGAATTAGGTCAAAAAAGGTTAGTCCAGATTACAATTAGGTCAAATATGTTAGTCCAAATACGCTTACGGTTCAAATATTTTTAGTGCAGATTAGGATTAGGCCAAAGACATAATCCAGATTTACAATTAGGCATGATATATATTAGGTAGGTCTAATCGTCACAACTCTTGGTAAATGGCTACATAAAACAAAGTGCTTTAGGCTAATGATAAATAGAGGAAAGCTGGCCCACTCCAAAGTTACAATGGCGAATACAGTGAATGCAAAACCAATCTAACTTATTATAGTGTCACGTAGGATTTTTACTACTGAAAACTGGCCATGTGCCCACTCAATGCCTGTATAGCCTGCATAATGTTTTATAAAGGGAAGCATACGAAAACGCACTATAAATTCTCTGTTATCTATTTCATAGGAAAACGTAAATGTCATCCACTGACGGGCAAATGTGATGATGTAAATAACATACTGCGCATCAAAAAACACTACCATACCAGCCATGCTTTCATGGTGCTTGTAACTGTTGTTTTACTGTGCTATGGTGTGTTTTCAATCAAAACTAGCCTAGCAGGAGTGAGAAGTGTCCATTAGAGAATGTTAGAGCAGAATGGAAGATAAGAATGGAATATGTGGTACATTTCCTGCTGAGTGGGCCTCTCGGCTTGGGACACTAAAGAAAGTGTTTGCAATAATGGAGGAAAAATAGTAGGGTCGGTTGATCTGACATTTTCACACCCAACCTTAGTTCCAGGGCAGAGTCCTTCAAGCAGAACCATTGATTCCCCATGAGCTGACCACCCAGGAAAGTAAACAGTCTCATCTGATTCCCTCAATAAGCAGGCTTATTTGGGCACAAAGTCAGTTCCTGTCCAGTCCAGAAGTTATGATGGGGGTGATGGGAGGTGTAAAAGAACAACTTATATAAATTACATTGGACTTGGATTGGAATTTTAAGTTCTTTTGCAGGGGTTTAGAATTGCTTGTGAGCGAGTCCGCGAGTGACTCACGCAGAGGACTCGCGCAAGATTGAGACAGCGACGAGAGTCCATGTGGACTCACGTGGAAAATCGGGACATGCATTGATAATCAAATCACATCACTCGGCGGGGAGTCCATGGACTCGCGCCAAATATATTGCGAGAGTCCACCTGGACTCACACGGCATTATTCTTACGAAATCTTACCCCTGCTCTTTGGAAAATAGGCTTAAATGTAAGTATTATAGGGATTAGACTGGGCAAAAGTCATCAAATTCTTAGGTCATAATCAAATTATTTTGTGATGAGTGAAAACAGGTACAGTCGTACATTAGGATCTCAATTCAAAAAAGTGAATTTAAGTATGATTTAACTTAACCAGCAGCTTTGATGGTGAATTTGAATAAATCATGAATTGTATTACATTGACTCTTTAGGGTAACGAAATTTGTTACCGATTCATGTAACCAAACAATATGACACCTACCGAGCCATACACTTTGCCCTATCAACAAGCAAGGAATGCCACTGTCCGCTGACGCACACCTACTAAGATATAGCAGATCATTTTCACAGAGTTAATAAAAAAAAAATTCAGGTTATTATCAATCGTTGGACGACGCTACGAACCTTTGTAGTTCACTCGCATATACAAGAGAGCAATCGACACACTAGCTAATAGACGCCACATTATACCAAGCAAAACGAAGTTGGGATGGCACACGTAACTTCATTTTTCTGACAATCAAAAATTCAGAATTCAGCGGAAGTGTAAACAGCTACAACATGAATTAAATCCTTTAGTCGGAAATCTCGTCATTGAAAAAAAAGGGCATCGATGACAACTTTGCCCAGTGTAAACGCCATTTAATATGTGATTTTATCTCACACCTCATACATCCATGGTCGACTTCTCCACATCTGTTTGCATTGATTTCAAATGGACGCAACTCTTTTACTTGCTGTATCAGCAAAGGACTTTGACAAGTATTTCAAAAAGGCAGGAAGTGTTCTATTATAAGGGACACTAGGACAGTTCACCAGGGCACTGAAGCAGAATCCTGAATTCATAATGGTGGGAAGTAAAAAATAATACAATTGCCAGTGGCAATGTCTGATCATAAGGACGAGATTCAATCTTGTGGTTGATTTGACCTGGGTGACAATTTGAGAAAAGGTGCTATGTTTGAATTGCAAGTTTTTATTCACACAGTTTCTATGCCAGATTATTTTTGCCGGGGTATTCAGGTTTTTGTGAGCGGCAAGTGAGTTAAATTTAAAAGCCCTCAGAAATCCAGAGGGGGTACTCAACACCTATGACCATAACGGGGACGTAGCCACACAAATGCTGGGTCGAATTTTCAGCATTCTGGATATAAATGACACCCTTTACATGCCAAATTTTATAGTAATGGGTCACTTTTTTTCAAAATTTTCTAAAATTTATTTGGAAAATTAGTCCAATGTCCTCAATCTGAAGCCAAATTGTGGCAATTTTGCTTATAAAAGGTCAACATTTTCAGGGAAAGAAAAATGGCATTAAAGTTTTGTTAAATTTGAAGCCAAAAATCTGCCATCTCTGTAGAGCTATGGGTCCCTTTTTTTTTAGCAAAAGGAGTGAATTTAAAAACAAGCAAACAGTTTAAAACTGTCAAAACATGAAAAATTGAATCTACAAAAATTTCTAACTTTACAAACAATTTGGTAAGAAGAGCTGGAAAATGAACCAAGTGAAAATATTAACTCAATGGAGGCTAGTAAAAACTGGAATGGGAGGATAGGCAAGAAAAAAACACGTTGTCTCCAGAAGACCGCGCGCATTATGTTTATAAATTGGTTTTTGACACCCGATAATTTTTTTTTAGGTTTCATAATTTAAAAAAAGAAAAATTTTTTTGTAAAAGAATTTTACAGAAAAAAAAAAAAATTGGCCGTGACGCGGTTTGAAAAATGATAAAAAAGTCGGGGCCAAAAAATGCATGTTAAAAAAAAATGCATTTGCATATGCATTTTTTCTAAAAAAATCTAAAAAAAAAAAAAAGCATTCGAAATTAGCATTTTTCACTTCGTCTGAGACATAACTTTTTTTTTTTGCTAATACTTGTTTCAACTTATTCTATGCCAGAGATCAGAAATTGTTGTATGTAGGTTTGAATGAAATTTTCGGAAATTTGCCAGCAGACATTGTCAGAAAATGTTGGAAAAAAGATATATGTAAAAGGACTTTAGGTGATGGTATGCCACAAAACACTGGCTCATCTATTCTTTGAAAAGAGTAAAATCAGAAATGGCCTCAATATGTAAGTTTGTTAATTCATTAAAGGCACTATCAGTGATTTGTTATTAAACAAGGAAATATTGCAAAAAATCACAAAATCGATTTCAACAAGTTTTAGGTATCCTAATTACCTGCAAGTGATTAAGTCAAACTCAACCTAAAATAAGGACAAAATTGGATGGTTAGTCATTACTGTCCCTATTGACCACTTACTACAACAGAGAAGATACATATTCTCTGCTACAACACATAATTTGAATTGGAGATTGATACCTTTGAATATTGCTGTTTTCTTCCCTTTTCTATCAATCTTCATTGGAAAATAAACTATGAAGATGTCTACAGACCTATACCTTCACTTGAAAGAGACACTGGCACCTTGAAAAATAGTTAGTGTGCACTCAAGATTCTTCAAAATTGTTATTTTTGCATGGGTGTAAAAGTGTTATATAAAAACGCCCTCACCCGAAATGATTAAGACCAACACAGCTTCCTTATGGGTAAACAGAGACTTTATAATTACGTCGCCGGTGACGTTTAAATTCAGCAGACGAAGCGAAAATGGCGTTGAAAACAAGAAACCCGCACGCCGTATGCCTTTTCCCATGATATGCACACTGTTTGATCGGTCTAGAACCTTTGTGTTTTTAATATCAGTGAGTACGAGTCAAAAATCATTCAGGAAATATACAACAAGTTGATTAAAAGTTATGGAAAAAACTAAAAGTTGGCCTACAAATTACCTGCAATCTTTATCTCGTCATATTCAATGTCCCTATCTGTTTTGGGGTGGTATGTCTATTTTAGTTGTAATATATCTCGTTCTTCCAAGGGCGTGGTGGGACTATCATTGAGTAGCAAATGAAGAAATTTCATATTTTGTGAAAATTTGACAGTGCCGCTTTAAGCTATCTGCACCATTTCAATTATTTTGACTATTTGGCATGAATCTACTGATATAGTGCTTTTAAATCAATGAAGGTTAATGCATTTGTTGCGTATACGCGAATGATGTTTAAACTATTTGCTCTATGTATTGCAGCACATTGACTTGGTGTTAGCTTCATAGTAGCCTGAGCTGAGAGGGTCGTCGAGGTGCCAAAATTGTGTAAACACATGATTTCATACGGAATAAAGCGCAATCTCATCATAGTGCGCCGTTCACACTCCATAGAAAAGTTTTACACAATTTGGCAACATGGCACTTAGCAGTGGTGTGATATGCATAGGTATTTGCAGATTTGGAGGAGGGTCAAAGGGTGTACAAAAAGAATCTAGAAACACTGCCACATGCGTGCACCAAGATAAACACAACAATATTTTGATCCCACTGTAATCTCTGAATGGAATATTGCTATACTACAGCGAGCACAGACCATACATAGATCCTTGATGAGTGTGAATTCTTTCAGGATATACACACAGAGTGGATTTACTACTAGTGTTTGAGGTGATTTCCTTAATAATCCTAGACCCAAGGTATTGTGGTTGAGAGAGATGAGTGCAAGAAAGGGGATTGTGATGGGGACTAGGGCTTTGGTAAGTGAGGTGTGTGTGATGTTGTCAGTCAAGTTAGTGGCTTGTATGTGGATCAGTAAACATAAGTGCCCTGACGTAACCCCAAGTGGTCGTAGTTAGGTTGGTTGATGACTGAGTTTGCTGTGTTTGCTGTGTGTGTGTAAACAGGCCTATATGGAATTGTAGTACACATTACAATACACATCCGCCTGTGTACAGCATGTGTGTACATGAATCTTGTTATCTATGTAGAATCCTGTTCAACAGTATTATGAGTATATGACTGATGAATTTGTGTGTTAAGGCATTGAGTACATAGGATAAGCTTCATTCTGCGATCTGTGAGTTGGCCTGACATACTAAACGTGGGTTGTGCTCATAGTATTTCACGATACTAGGAGAAGTACGGTGAATTTGTTTTGATCGACTGTGATCGTCTCGTGCAAGTTAGTCAAGGCTTGAGCATATATAGCAGGCTGTGTGCTATTTTCCTGTAACCTGTGTAATTCTTCAGTCTTTACAAATTACATACCGTGGAATATTTCTTCTGTGGAATTTCTCAATGTACTGGAAAAGATATGTGCTGAGATGTTTTTAATGTGACCTACATATCTTTGATGTGCTGCTGAGTGATCAATATTGCCGCTGGATATAATTGAGCAGTTTTGGATTTAATAATCAATATTGGATAATAGATCAACCTATTTTTGTCTGGTGTATGCTGGCCTATAGTATGATGTTACTGCAGTAAGTATGTAGCATATCAAATAAATGTCTTAAAGACACTATCAGTGATTTGAAAAATATTTGAAATTTGCAGGAATAGCTCTAAAGTGAAGTATAGTCCTGTAGAATTCTCATAATTAACCTTTTCCAGCTAGAAGCGACAGAAAAGGAAAGAAAACGGCAGTGTTCCAAGATACGATTCTCCATTCAATTACGTGTTGTAGTAAGTGTCCGTTCGGACAGTAATGACTCAAATCTCCGATTCTGTCCTTATTAGGTTTCATCTGGTCTTATCATTTGCGCCAGGTTGTTTAGGATTACCTGCTTGTTACATACATGCAAAAATTGATTTTTGATGAAAATTTTTTTTTTTTTTTTTTTTTTTCGATTTGCTGATTTAGCAAATCAACTGATATGCTTTAATATTATAAAATAGAGGCCTAAATATTCTTTTAGAAAATATGTGTCACATGTAGGATACTGTCTGTAATAGACCAATGATGGCATCATTGCTGCACACCTTGGAGCCATGTGCAGGCGCAGAGCCAGCTCGGTGGTCCGAAGGGGCAGTTCCCACAAGGTTCAACAAATGCCTCGATCATAGGCAAAAATATCTTGGTCGCAAGGTAAAAGAGTCCGAAGAAAAAAAAAGGGGAATTTGGACATGAATGGCCATTTTTTATTTCCATTTCCCCTTAAAAAACAATTCCGAGGGGTTATTTATGCCCCTCGCACCCCCACCGGTATGCCAAGGGTGTGTGTCTAATATCATAATGTTAGTACTATAAAACTTCATATGTCTAATGTTTCTCTTAGAGGTTGAATGTGGTTAAATGTGTTGTAGAGTTGACCAAAACTGGCTTAAACTGCAAATAGTTTTTACCCTCTTCAGTCATCTTGATATTGTGTTTTTGTTTGCCCCCCTTCTGGCAAAAATCAGTGATATTTTTTAGCATCCAATATGAAAATATTTCTAATAATCTCTACAAGTCTACTGTCCACCCTATCTTGTAATAACAGTCCCAAAAAAGCTGGAGATTTTTAAAGGCTAATTTTTTGTTATAATTAATAATTTTAATTATAAGGTCCATGGCCCGATTGCTAAATGCACTGTGACCCCAAAACTCCATATTTTACTGGAAGTGGTCAATATTTTGGTTCCACATGGTGACAAAGTTAATCAACTTAAGCACCTGGAATGCTTAAATTTGACACAGACTGTGAAAGCACTCTGCCAGTGCACATGAATTATTTGAATTTGTATTACATTCATATGGATTTGATTAGAAAGTAATATTTGTATCATGCTACACTAGGTTTCAAATCCAAAATATATCAGCAAGCAAGGTCCATGTGATTTTGTTTATTGTTTTGAGGGGGCGCTGGTTTTGGTGGTTATATCACACATAAATGTAGGACTACAGGACCTGTGGGATCTTGCAAATTTGCATTTTCATTAATAATAGCCATTCCTACAGTATGTAAACTTTGAGAGTCTTGCTTGTAATCTTTGAACTGCATTGATCAAGGCAAGGGAACTGTTGAAAGTGAATGACCTTTAGAAAATGATTCTAAAGGATTCATTTGTGGTATTTTGTGATGATTGCCACTAAAAACCTGTTTCTAATTAAATAGAGGTCATTCACCGAATTGCTAAAATTGTATGAGATTTAAGCCTGCTTTTGAAATTAAAAAGGTACATTTTGTGATTGTAGGTCCTAGGTTTTCATTTACGGATGTCCTTAAAAAAAAATTACAGAATTTTAGTTTTAATTTGATGGTGCATTTTTGTGAGCAAATGGTGGTATCATAGAGGTCTGTTGTATGTGCGA